>MSTJ01000005.1:0-198189 GCA_001956345.1 Ramalina peruviana
AGTGAGACCCATCAACACGTCACGGATATACCTTGGGGTACTTGCGTACGTGGGCGATCAACAATTGCCCGATTTGCTGCGTCGCTGCAGTCTGTCCGATCCTTGGATAGATATGCGAAAGGACAGACATCACGATGACAGATGGCAAGATGCAGCTGGTTGACTGTGAGAGCCCTACTATGATACGAGCAGCTCCCAAGCTGTCCGTCCACTAACTGTCCTCTCCGGCAGGGTTGGATGACCTATGTGTCCGCTTTATCCTGAATGTTCCCATTGAAGAGCTGTCTCGGCCGGAACGGATTCTGTTCCAAGTCGAAGAGGCACAATGGTTTTACGAGGACTTCCTCCGTCCTCTGGACCCCAATCTTCCTTCGCTCAACCTGCGCAATTTCTGCGCCGTCATGTTCCAGCATTGCCCTCTGCTCAATACATGGCCCTTAGAGATGCAAGAACAGGCTTTTCAGSATTTCCTAGAGTATAAAACTATAGTACCGGTCAGAGGTGTGATCATGCTGAATGAGAGCATGGAYGAAGTTGTGCTGGTCAAAGGATGGAAGAAAGGTGCCAATTGGAGCTTTCCMCGGGGCAAAATCGACCAGAATGAGAGCGACTTGAATTGTGCGGTGAGAGARGCGCTTGAAGAAACTGGCTTTGATCTCAAAGCTGCCAGTCTTGTGGGCGAAGAGAAAGACATGAAGTACCTTCAGGTGCACATCAGGGGACAGGATATGAAGATGTATGTGTTCAGAGGGGTCCCTGCGGACACTYACTTCGAACCTCAAACCCGCAAAGAGATCAGCAAGGTGCAGTGGCACAGACTGTCCGAACTRCCAACGATCAAGGTGAAGAAACAGCAGCAGCAGGGTCAYGGGGAAGAGCTTGCCATCAACGCAAACAAATACTACATGGTGGCACCTTTTCTTGGACCTCTGAAGAAGTGGATCAATCAGCAGCGCAGACGAGATAGAGCTTCYAGTACCACTCTGGCCAACCCGCTCCCACCGGTCAACGAAGCAACGTTGGAACAGGACATTGCAGATGACCATTTGCGGGACGAGCGTGTCGAGGRAGATCATCTGGCAAGGCTTCTCCATACGCTTCAACAGTCAAGCCAAGCAAGGACTGTTGACCTTCCCGAGGTGTCTAGCTCACCGGTCAAGCAAGATAAGGAGCAGACGATGGCAGCGCCGAAGTCGGCTGATCTCCTCGCTCTTYTACGACAAGGCAGCGGAGGACGACCAGAAAAGAAGCCTCAAACACCATTCAATCAAGTGATCGAGGAGCCTCAATTGCCAAGCTCGCCGTCTCATCATGGGCCTTCACAAMGACTATCATCCTTACCGCCGCCACCGCACTTTCCTGTGCCGAGCCTAAATCATCAGCAAGCTATTCAGCTATCAACGGCTCRWGCCCCAAATACGCTCAATCCTACCCATAGACCAGGAATACAGCCCACAATGTCCACATCGGTATTCGCTCCTGAGCCTACCGCTCAACAGCAATCTTCTCTTGCCGGAACACGACCCGCTTCCCATTTGGCACCGCAGCCGCCATTCGCTCAGCAGCTACCACATTTTCAGTCTCACCAAGGTGCCGCATCCTTCCAAAAGCCGTTTCAAGATGTTGCTCCTCCTCCGAACAAGCTGCCCCCGCCCAAGTTGACAGCGCAGTCATCGGCACTATTGAATCTCTTCAAGGGAAATATATCGTCAGAGCCAAAGTCAACGGACACTCCTACTCACACCCCTRGAGAKTTGGGGTMTACAACACCTTCCCAACAGACGATGACTGCTATGAATCTTATGCCACCGCAAGTCCACCGACCTCCGTCAGAGAAAGCAGGAGGAAGTGCCAAACCAGCATCGACGCACCAAGCGAACCTCCTCAAYATCTTACGCGCGCCCTCTGCACCGATTGCTGATTCTCAGACATTAAACGTGCCGTCACCCGCGATCGAGCTGTCCGCTTCGCCAGCACCAGTGCATTCCAAAGGACGCCTGCCAACCGCTCCACCTCCACAGATGGAGAAAGATGCCGCTACCATCTCGAAGCGACAAAGCCAAAGACAGCAGAAATCAAAACGGAGCAACGCTCCGGTCTCGGCCACTGTCAATGGCCCACTGAACACTCCGCAATTCGACATGATCAGATCCTCCAGCCGTGATGCGAATGATGATCCCCAAAAGTCTTATAACGGGCCATTGAAGGCTACTCCGATCAGGATACTTTCCAGGCCGTCTAGCTCCCATGGTCCTCCTGTCACGCCGTCTGCGCCAAAGAACGTCCCATTGCCTTTAGAACAATCTCAAGATTTACATCAGCTACAGGTCCAGACTCAATCAATTAGACAACCGCAACAGCAACCGCCCACGCCCGATCTGAAGGCGCACCATGCACCTCCGAAACCATACCAGCCGCATATACTACGCCGACCCGACATGTCTCAAGGTTCGAATGAGCCGTCGCCCATCCAACCGCTACCGTCGCCAAAGCACAGCACGCTGTTATCTCGAACCGCGGCCCAACCCAACGATCACAAGAAGTCCCTGCTGTCCCTCTTCACGAAGCCTTCTCCTGCGATCTCCCCGCCCGGCAATACTCCAATAGATCCTACGACTATTATCAGCCCGATTGAAAAGTCGGCAACTCCAACATTACCGCAGGTCCATACTCTTCCCGGTGACGTCTTCACATCTACGTTTACCGATGCCACCAAACCAACGTCTGCGAACGTATCTGGGGAGGCTGCCATTCAGTCAAAGAAGTTCTACGCCCCCGACCGAATGCCCCCGCCTTCTAAAGCGGAGCTGCGGGGAGGCGACACTCCAAAGTTGAGCAACGCAAGTACCATGAAAGCCAAGCAAAACGCGCGAGCGCCATCGCGATCGTCAGTCACATCTCCGGATCAAAAGGAATTCCTTCTTGGCTATCTAGCAGATGTGGTGAAAAGTGGCAGATGATCATGGGCCTGCCCCGGGTGATACTCTTTCCAACTCCTGACTTCCAGGCAATTACACGATTGTTTTTGGTAACGGTCGAGTTTTTGGACGCAATGGAATGCCACTCACTACATAGGAATCTAAGCATCAAATATGACATACGCTGTCTATCTCAGATGCTTGCAGATGCTCGCAACGCCGTCCATACCTCTCATTACCCAATCAACAATAGAGCGTCCAACCGCAGACTGCATCGACGTCGGCTCATCATCGTCAGTTTCTGGTTGGATTCATCACCTGCTGCACCCCTGCCCTCTGCCCCTCTCCAAACCTCTCTTCCCTCTGTCGTTCCCTCTCCCGTCTCCGAGCCCAACGTCTCCGGCTTGCTCTCCTGATCGCTCTCTCCGCCTCAGCCTCCATCTGCTGGTAAGTCCTGGTCACGCGGCCACGGCTTCGCGTTACCATRTTGTGTGGGGAACGCTCCCTCGGAGCAGCCCGAACCCTTCTCCTGCGAGGCACCTCAGGTGAGGGAGCACCGCTGCGGCGGCGGCGGCCATGACTTGTCCTTGCTCGCAAGACCCCACCCTGAGATGTTCTCGCAATCCTYCTGCTCCTCCTCGGAATTGATTGGGTAAATTGGTTGGCATTGGCGGTGCGATGCTTTGGTGCCTGGCTTTTCTTGGAAGCGCTTGCACGTTGGGATGCCGCTGAGTTGCCAGAACCATCTGGGGTAGCCGGTGCTCTTCCAGAAGTCGCTTCTGGGCCCGGTCTCGGTCGAAGTTCGCGGGTCGTCGATGCGCCTGCCGGTGGTGCTGGGGTTGCTGTTACTGGGCCCTGAGGTTGGGGGCCGGACGTYGCTRCTTGCTGCGTCGAGTCGGATKGCTGTAGCTGGRCACTCGATGGATTTGCCACTGGTGTCGCTTGTGCTGTCGAAGGGGTTGTAGCTGGAGGCASCGCTGGGRAACARGGTCGATGCWCTGAGACTGCCATGTTGGAMTGGATTTTGGGGATGCGGTTGTAGCCAAAACCTCAAGGGTTACCAACAAGGAGAATCGCTTGGAACGACCTTATGTATACAAATGATGCTTGCTTGAAACGGCATATAGCAAGGGCTCATTCTTTCCAGAAGGGAAACAGCACGTGCAATCAACCACAAAGTACCGGATGGAATGCAGAAGTATCGCGAAAGGCAGTATCACCCAAAGACGCTGATTGCTTCCAGCATTGTCCAGAACTAGGTRTCAACGACCACCAGCGCCACCTATCCGCAATTACCAGTTGTGTTTRCTGGCGAGCATGGCCTTTGCCATTTGTGACAATGTCGCTCCGTCAGCATGCTCATTAGCATCCCCATGCAGAATCTAGCATGGTCAGCCAGATCCTGAGACGCGAGGAAAACATTCGACTTACATCTTTCTGGTGCTCAGTCAACCCCTCAGCTTTCTCCAAGTCCTCAGAATCTTGCTTCTGGTGTCCACCCGCCGCAGCCGCCAGCTTCCCCAGCATACCCCTCACATCTTCCGGGTCCGACGACAACGGTGCAATTTTACCAGCCGCTGCTGCTGCTGTCGCCCCGAGCTTCCTCGTCGTCGCGGACGAAACGTCCAAACCATCATGATGATAAGCATTCGGATCATTCGCCTCATCATTCCTCCTCGCCTTCTCATACATCTCCACAATCCTCGCAATCTCCCCATCCAGATCCAACCCGCAGTCCAGCCGCGCGAAATCCCGCTCCCGCTGCTCGATGTACTCCCGCACCTTCCTCATCGTGTTCTGATACTGCATCAGCTTGTTCGGCAGACCCTGGCCCTTCGTGAAGGACAGCAACCCCGCGACGACCGTGTTGGCGGCGCCGACCCCTGTGATCACGAAGTGGGAGCCGTTGGCGGCGCCCAGGGCGGTGAGCACGGAGCCGAGGATGATTTGCAGGAGCAGGCAGGTGTTGATGAGGGTGGCAGTGGCGTAGTATTGGAGACGGGCGTTTCTTTCGGCGGTGATCACGCGGTGGTAGAGGCCGATGTTTTGGGTTGTCCCGCGCGGCTTGGTGGATTTGTTGTGGGGCAACGGGGGGGAGATGTCGGTGATGCCGATTTCGGAGCGGAAGATGCTGAGGGTGTCGGTGTCGGTGGTGGTGGGGAGGCCGGGTTCGAGGTTGGGGTTAGTGGGGGGGAGGGTGTTGGTGGCCATTGATGATTATTGAGGGTGATATGTGAAGATGATGCCTCGATGCTTTGACTACAGGTAACGGTTCTTCTAGGAAAGATAGTAGGATAGCAAATAAGGATTGTAATACAGAATGAGCGTAGGGATGTGATAGGTGGGCAAATGATGTACGCTTGGAAATCACAATTTGAGGGACGCATCCTGATGGGAATGGAGCGACTGCCGCAATTCAGATACTTGTTCAAGAAGGAAAGCGCGATACGATTGGAAAGTAGCAGCATCAATTCGCAGTTGCTGTTTAGAAGGACTTGCCAATTCTTCAAGCCAAGAAACAGAGAACATAGTCAGTAGCCTTGGACCGTGTCAAGGTCAAAGCATATCCATGCTTGAGCAGGTCTGTGAAGCATGCTGACTTCATCGAACCATGCTTGGAGAGTATATAAATAAGGAAGTGGATTTTTCAACCGAGTGAAGTGAATGACTGATCTTAGGATGACGTCAATTCAAGATCCCAAAGTAGATTAGATCCAAAGATCCTCGGCCAATTCATTCACTCTCACATTAGTGCACAGGAACCCAAAACTTATGCTGAAGAGAGGTCCCTTGCCAGGTAGAATGGGTTCAATCCGATCTCCCCGCTMCATCTGCACCAAATGCCTGCGGTCGATCCCCCCTGAACGGCGCTCTCACAGACCCCGAACCTTCTCCACCGCAGCAGCAGCATCCTCTCCTCCTCCGCCTCCGCCCGCTGCAGCATTCGCCCCCCTCAAGACCCGTCGCCTCATATCCCTCCACGGCCAAGACGCCAGCAAATACCTCCAGGGTCTCATCGCCGCGAATGTCCCTCGCCCCTCCAATGAGCTCCGGGGTGGATTCTACTCGGCATTCCTGAACGCCTCGGGGCGGGTCTTGCATGATGTCTTCGTCTACCCGACGCATGCTTCGAGGCGGTGGCGCGATACCGCCGCGGCGGGGGTGGAACAGGAAGGAGGGTTTTTGATAGAAGTTGATGGGAATGAGGTGGATGCGTTGGCGAAGCACCTGAAGAGGTACAAGTTGCGAGCAAAAGTTGGGGTAAGGGTCGTTGAGGAAGGGGAATGGGCACCGTGGTCGGTTTGGGGTGGATTGGGAGATGAGGGAAGCGAGGAGCTTTTCAGCATGGATGAACGGGTTCCTGGGAATCAGATGGGGACACGCCTTGTCCTGCCGAGTGGTGCAAAGCCCGAGACTGACGCGGAAGAAGTCTCAAGTGCTGGCTATGACTTGCGTCGGATTTCATTGGGGGTGCCTGAAGGCCAGGAGGAGATACTCAAGGAGACGGCCCTTCCGCAAGAGAGTGATATCGATTACATGGGGGGTATTGACTTTCGGAAGGGATGTTATGTGGGTCAGGAACTGACCATACGGACCCACCATACTGGCGTTGTGCGGAAGAGAATCTTGCCCGTCCAGCTCTACGATGCGGATGATAAGCCGCCGACAGCATTGTTGTACGAGAGCGGGACGGATATCGCCCTGCCAGTGCAAGGCGCCAATATCAGCAGGATTGGCAAGAAGGGGCGAAGTGCGGGTAGATGGCTCGGCGGTGTGGGAAACGTCGGCCTGGCCCTCTGCAGATTGGAGGTCATGACAGATACGGTCTTGACGGGTGAAGGCAGTCAGTGGGATCCCTCGATTGAGTTCAAGGTGACCTGGGATGGCGACGGAGATCATGAGCCAGGTGGTGTCAAGATCAAGGCTTTCGTGCCCTCATGGCACCAAGAAAGAGCCAACGTTCAGAGGGTCCAACGACCGAATGGTTGAAGTGTTTTCCTAATCAACATGATGACATGTTTTTCGACCAATCTTTGAAGTCTTCACACAAACCAGGGGTATCTCCGTCCAGAACCACAATGAACGCCAACGCTAGAGGATAATGCAAAACGACAAGTCTTTCCGATCAAGTCAGTTGGTGATAGCGCTTTCTTTTCGACCACTGGCATCAGCCTCCCGATCGCTGCGTTCTATTTCTGCAGCAAGCGCCTTCTGCTCGAGCTTACGGAGTCTGATGAGAGTCATCTCTTCAAGAGTGGGACTGTTGACTCCAGGGGAAGAGGTTTTGGCCTGGTCGAGACCAGCAGCAGAGAAGGATGCGAAGGACGGCTTCTTGTCGGACGGGACATTCTTGTGCGGTGGAGAAGGGGCAGAAGTAGAGAAGCCGTTCCTGCTGCTTGGATTCGCTCGGTCAGCGGGGATTTCTGGTTGGTTTGGCGACTTCTGCCTTGATACTTTCTCATTCCTATTGAGACAGTGAGGTTCTGTGCCTGTCAACCAGTCCACCGAATCGATCATTTTCCATTTTGCCAGCTTGCCCGATTGAAAGCCTATCACAGAGGCATGAGCGCCGACTATCGATGCGAATAGCACGGTGGCTGTCTTCCGCTTCTTCTCCACCGGACTTGGCAAAATGTCTACAGTCTCGATATCTCCAAATTCTGAGAACAGCGTCCACAGCCTGTCTTCTGTCAAAGTGCCATTGTCTTTCTTCTTTGATATCCGGATTTTGACAGTGCGGTCGTTCTCGGTCACACCCGGTTTGTCATTCGGGTTCGCGTGGCCGTTTGATACTCCTGCGGGGTGAGCGTCTCTCGGCATTTCCTGCTGGTCAGAAGATTCTTGCATGTCCCTTCTCAAGACCTCCTCCCTCTCTTTCCGCCGCCTCTTCCCATCCTCCGCCAGCCTCCGAATTTCCCTCTCCAACTTCTCCTCCTCATCCACGTCTTCGTCCCTCCGCCTCTTCACCCCTCGCTCTCCCGCCTCGAGATCCTCCTTCATCTGCCTCCTCCTTCCCTCAAACAACTCATTCTGCCTCTGCTTCTGTAATCGAGCCGTCCGCGCATTGTCATACGTCGCCTTGCTCGACGGATCTGAGAGCAAATCATAGCCGATCTGCGCAAGATGAAACTTCTTCTTGGCTTCTTCGTCAGGGCCGCATTTGTCAGGATGGTATTTCAAGGCGGTTTTGCGCCATGAGCGATCAAGCTCCTTTTGGGAGAACTCATAGCCCAGACCGAGAAGCTCGTAAAAGTCGATTGTGGAGGTCTGGAAATCTTTGCGATCGTCCGAAGGCATGCTGATGGCATCGATTTTCTTGAGGAGATGGACAATGCTGTTGTACGGTATGCGAGTCAAGTTGAAGCGGTGGGGAGCTTGGCTTTATGAGTAAGACTGAACATCATTCTTATTACTCACCAGTAACCACAGGTGGATAGCCAAGCGACGTGATTCTGATTTCTTGAAAGGATGAACAAAAAAAAGAAAGTGAATGCGCGCACAAATCCYTGGCATTCGGCAGAGTTGCCACGTGCCAGGGCAAGACGCCACATCACTTGTGCATCGATGCACTTCTTGAATAGGCACATTCGACTTTGGTATCTCTTTGCCGGTCCTGGATGTCGTTCACTGTCTGCTTGGTTGAAGGTGGGAAGAATATTCTCGACCTAGTCTTTGGGGGAAAATGTATTGGTTTTGAGATTGGAATGTGGTGTCACCATTGCTTCATACGATATGAGACTTCTAAAGCATTCTTCGGGTCAGATCAAATGTCATTGATCTTTACGTCCTTGGACTTTTATCTTCGAGCTTCTCGGCGTCTGGGCCCTTGGCGCTCTGCTATCGCAAGAATTGACCCTTGAAAGGTGTGCCGATGAATGTCCGCCATTGCTCCTAGCAAGCTAGCAACATGCTCGAACAGACGCTGGCCGTTTGTAGGAGGAACGCGTGGTAGCAGTACAGCTCTCTAAGTGAAATGGTCGGCTGTGCTGCTTTGGCTCCTGTGGTGCTCGGTGCACGATATCTTCATTGACTTTGTTCACCTATCTATGTTCTCCTCGGACAGGCGCAAAAGCTGGTCCGGTGAAACCTTTTGCTTCCCTCCTGGTAAGTCCTTGATGCGGCGAAGACCGTTCAGCTATTGAATGGGAATTCTAGCCTTGTAGTAAAACAAGGCTTCCTCTCTTGCAGTCGTGACCAGCATATTGCGCCCTTTGTTGGCTCCGTACCCCACTTAGACCTGCATGGTATGAATTGTGCAGGGGCTGCAAGGTACTCATTTAATCGAGGTCATCGATTGCTTCCACGTTATTCCGTATCCAACCCGCATCACTGAAGGGCAGAATCTTCGCAACGACCTTGCCCTTGATCAACGCAAGAGGCACAGGTCCATACACCCTCGAATCCGTACTCTCACTCATGTTATCCCCGACCATCCAACAATGCCCCTCGGGCACCTGCAGCATCATCTTCCCACTTTCTTCCTTGTCCAGCACGAGGTCCCACTCCTTGTCATCCTCCCCTCTGACCAATCTCAACGGACTCTTCTTCTTCTCCTCCCCGGGGTCCACATAATGCGCCACGACAAAGTCTCCCGGCATCCCGATCACGCGCTTGACCACCGAGAGTGATGGATCAATCGGCTTGATGTAGTCCACGACGTCCCCAACTTTGATGCCTCGGCCGTGCCGGTGCCATTTGTTGACGGCGACCCAGTCGCCGCAGAGCGAGATGGTGGGGATCATGGATTCGCCGAAGCAGGGCGATATCTCGACAACATAAGTGAAGAGGAAGTGGTAGATTATAGAGGCTTGGAGCCCGCCCAGGACGATCTTGTTAACATTTTGGGAGATGGCTTTGGCAGCACTGCGTTTAGGGTTCGTCACAGGGGCACGTTTCGGTGTGCGCAAGCGTGCCGTGTTGGAGACATGCCGATTTCCTCCAGCAAGGCGGCGCGGGAGCAGCCCGGACCGCAGTATCATGAATGGTGCAAGTTCAAGCAAATGACTTTGGTATTGAAGAGCGACTTTGAGGACATCACGCCAACCCTAGCCCTATTCCTGAATCTATCTGACGGCCGAGGCGAGAATTGCGACCAATATAATAATAATAGTATTCCGTCTCAGTCCTGCAATTGATCGCTTATCTGACATGTCAATTGATATTCTTTCTGCATTCTTCCTAAAGCGCAGATGTCGGGCGCGTCTGATCTACGACTGCTTTATCTACAATATATGCTTTTCTCGCTGTTGCCGCTCCCCAAGTGATTACAGCAACAAGTCCTCCACCTTCCTCTCGATGAATCTGTTCTTTATGGGCACTGGCTCCTCAGTCGTGGACACCGCAGCTCCACTACCGCTAGCACTGGCAGGGGCCCCACTCTCCACCACGACTGTAGTAATCGGATTGGTAATGGCCGCCGTGTAGGACACAGGAGGTGTCACACTTGGAATGGGCACATATCCCTCGGTGTGAGTTGCATTGGGTTGGCCTGTCGTATTGTAAGTGCCTGTCAGGGGGGTCTGACCAGTTGCAATGTCGAGATTGCCGAGAACGCGTCGGAACAGCTCCAAGGAGGCTTCCGGCTGATAGAACGGGACTTCATGACCCGCTTCGTAGATCCGCATGAAGCTGAAGTTGCCATACTGTCGTACCTCGCCGTACTCGCCACCGTTGACCCTGATGCGAAACGAAAAGGTCAGCATAAGCTCTTTTTGGGATGGCCATCGAAGCTCCCGATGATCAGACTAGCTGGAAGCTTGTCGTAAAACGACACTCGGGGAAGCAAACCAGGGAAAAGGAAATATCGGATTAACTCACACGAATGGAGCATACTCTGCGCTCCGGAACTCTGCCGAATGTGCGTAAGATATATTGAGACTGACAGCTTCGCCCCCAAACCAATTGCAAATGTAGTCAGCGTCGCCGTGGTACAGCGCCACTCGAACGGAGTTGTTGAGGATCATCTCGAGGTCTGGGATGAATGATGGATAAGCAAAGTCGCCCGTCCTCTGGAAAGCGTACGAAACGTCATCGTTGGCGTCCGTGTAATTCAGGTTGACGCCCAAAGCTTGCTGTGCCGCTGCCGTGTTCAAGAAGTCTGAGAAATAGGACGGCGGCGTCGGATCCGTGTATGGATGTCGAATACTATGATATAATCAGCTACGGCAACTCGATAATTCACGCAGGATGGCTGACTCATAGACACCGCGCCCACTGTAGGCATAGTACGGAGACTCAACGTTGTTTCTGCACATGTCTGTGGCTTGGAAGCAATACTGCTGTCCCACGTCTGTACTCCGATTGACCTGCGCACATTGCGATGCCAAATCGAGGCAGCCTCCAATCATGTAGCACGCGAACTTCTGGTAGTTGTATACGGTGTCATTGACCGCCTTGATCCCATACGTGTTGTTGACGGCGAATTCTGGGTAGTATGGTGCTTGGGTGTAGAGATCATAGATTCCGTTGCCAATGCCAAGCGTATCGAAAATCAACTCGGTGCCGTTGGTTGTGCCGTTGGCAATCGCCTGGTTTTGGTCATAGAAGTAGTTGAAGAAGGATGGACCGTAGTGACCACCATAAGATTCGGTCCACAGGTTGAAGGTCTTGCTTTTGACGTTGCCGTCCAGCTGAGGAAGAGCGCTCAGGAAGCCCTGAAGGACGTGCCAAGTAGCAACTGCCGCCAGATCCGTCGTGTCGAGCGCAGTCGCGTTAATCACGGGGTACTCGCCATCGACACCATAACTTGAATTTTCATGCTCGCCCGTGAATGGATTGAGAGTCCCCGCCTGCTCTTCGGAGTAGGAAAAGCCTACGCCGAGAGGCTGTGAGATGAACAGTAGGTTCGAGACCTCACTCCAAGAGTACGGGTTAACCGCGGTTTTCAGATCTGCGGTGACATTGCAGGGTCCAAGTTCTGATTTCGTCAGTGATTGGACTTCACCAACAAAAGAGGACCGTACCTTGAAACAGCCCAATCAACGAGTCACTCCCGGGTCCTCCATTCAACCACAAGGTCAAAGGCGCAGTTTCTGGGCTATGCCTGGCCTCAAAGAACCAAAAGAAGGTGTGTGCATCCGGGGCGAGATCGACATATCCTGAGTACGAATTGACGCCAGGTGTAGTCTCACAAACGCCACTTTTCCCCGGCTCACTGTATCTTATGGTTGCACCGGATGGTGACTTGATCGTGGTGACACCTGTTGCATTGGCTGGGATTTGACGAGGGTGTAGGCCAGGAATCGGAGGGAAGGCATCGGCAGAAAGGACAGAAAGTGTGACTATCGCAGCGAAACTTTGGACGCTGGCAGAGAACTTCATGTTGCGACTGAGAGTATGAGTGCAAAAGTTGGGGAAAATTTTCCATCTTGGTGAGGGGAAGGACGCAATAAGTATGCTTTGTAGATTCACTTGCATGTGTCATGCTGGAAAACATCATTGAATGATAGGAGCAAGCATGATAGGTCAATGGTAGTGATGTAAGAATCCGATAAATCCAGCTTCAAGCAGCTTTCGATATCGTACCTTCCTGAATAGAATGCAAGGGCACGAATAGCTCACCATGATTGGGCGAAGAGAATGCATGGATGAATAAACACTCAAAGCCGGCATACGACCGAAGCAACATCTGCATGAACAAGCTGCAGCATGATCAACAAATATGACGTTTCTTAAGAAAACAGCTACAGGCTAAGACTTGCCCTCAGACTCAAAACGGAAGGTCGGAAATGAAATGCCAAAGACCTGACCAAAAGCCCAGCGTGCGGACACCACGGAGGAGATGTAGTCCAACGGTCGCAATAAAACAAACATAGTAAATACCTCACAGTGATGGAACGGATGAATGCTGAACGACAAGATCAAGAAAATGATGAAACCCGTGCGACCACTCGAGATCGTCCATGGCGTTTCCGAGAGATCAAGCATGCATCAGCTGCAGATATGCACTTCTGGTACATTTAGCACCTACGCTCATTACGTTATGTGAGTTTCAATGGTGATGTGACAGCAGCATTGATCGAATTCTGTTGATAGGAATCTCATCTTGCCCGTGTTGATGAAATGTAAGCGAGTCCAGATGGGGAGTTAAGGCAACTCCCAAAAGGAGTTTGGGATACTGAGAAATACTGCGGTGGACGTGAATATACTGTGCGATCTCTCAACAGAGTTCTGTCCATTTTAGAGGAGGTGGTGGGGGATAAGGAGAAGTTGCTACTCCATGTACGAGCGTTGGCTTGGTGTCTGATGCATGGTCTCTAAGTAGTGTCGGTCGTTATGTGGTCTTCAATCCTGCCGAGGTTCTACGCGAGGTCTTGCTGTGTCTTCGAAAAGACGAGTCAGAGCGTGGGTATACAAACAGGTCGGAAGGCAATGTGTTCGAGGCTGTCCCCAACATCCTGCATCGCTGCAAACCTTGCTTGCTGGTGAAATTGGTATTGTGATATTGATAATGGCCTCGTTCGAAAAAATGCCAGTGCTGCCCAATACCATCACAGATCCTGCTGTCCGCAAATTTCTAGAGATCTAGAGACATATTATTTTAAGTCAAATGAGCCCGAGCTGCACGACGACTTTGCAGATCTGTTCTCAGAAGATGGAGAATACAACATGAATGCCAAGATGAACAAGGGGAAAGCGCGTGAGTAATAAACTCGTCACGAATCTTGACTCTTTGATACTGACCACTTTCATCCAGAGATCTTAGCATTTCGAAAAGCCATATGGTCGCATATCCCCAAACGCGACCACTACCCCACCCACATTTTCACCAGTGGCGACAATCAGATGGAGCTCATGGCTTTCGGAGAGGTCGGCTATGAGCATCACATGGGACATTCAACGGATGCCAGCTGGGCGGCGAGATATGAGCTTGTCAAGGAACGAGGGGAGATCAAGCTGAAGGTTTGTCATATCATTGTGGATTCTGTTGCCCATGTGTAAGAGCGTTTCTCTGCAGTACAGGRTGACGGAAGACAAGGGAAGATCCTGGCCTCGCGACTCCGAGCGCGTTGATAAGAAATCTTATCCAAATGGGAAGGCGAACACCAATGAACAAACAATGAAGGCGAATGAAGCAAATCCACAATTTGAACCTTTTTACCAATTTTTGGATTGGGAGTGCCGCATAGGACTGATGGTAACATGAGGTACGGATTGCATGATGCGAGCTCTACTTCCTACTGCTGCTGTTGGTGGTTCGAATACGATGGAGAAATAGCTGGCCGAGGCAGCGCTTGCTGAAATTTAGGTCACGTGCGTCGCGTCCGCCACGCGTTTGCGGGGTCGCTCCGCTGAGACACCAGCAATTGGTACCTTTCATGAGATATACACTTCTGCCTGTACATGAGAAACGCGTCGAGTTCTCCTGCAGCTCTGAGCCATACTTCATAAAAGAGAAGTCTCCCAACCTACATCCTACAGCTTCCCTGTTCTTAAGTTTCACCATGGCGTCGGAGGCTACCCCACGCATCAACGCTAGATATCTCGATTCCTTCACCAACCAGACCGTCCGCATTTTAGGAAAGGTCACAGCTTTACGGGGAGATACGGCCACCATCGATGCAAACGGGAGTGTCAATGTTCAGTTAAACCGGGTAAGTCAGGCTCTCTCATTCTTCTGCCCGTCTGAGTCAGGAATCAACCCCCTTGATGAGAGCATGCTGAGATGTCGGGATTTACTCAACAGGATGCTCATCTGCAAATGGGCAACGCGGCTGAAATAGTCGGCAAAGTTCAACCTGATCTAAGCATCAAGGTCTTTCAAGCCGTGGATTTCGGGAGCAACATCGGTGAGTGTTAGAAGGCCATTTGACAAAGGCTGAATCTGCCAATGCTTGCATGATGACTGACCCTTTCCAGACTACAACGCTGCGGAGGCTGTGGTGGATGCGACCCATCGGTTCAAGGAAATATTCTACGATGCAGATTCATAATTTCCGGTATTGATGATCACGAATGCTGGAATAAACATCCAAGACAAACTAGCGAGCACATCAGCCCGAAAGTGTCGATGAATTCATGTTTTTGATATGATGCTATTCTAGCGAGCATGCTTCTTTACTTCGTGAATCGTTATGCATGCCCTTTATCCTGGCATTCCTTGAGCGGGTCGAAAATCCTCACAACGCCCTCGCTATCCACGACTGTTGAACCATAGAGAACATGGTGAGGCGCGACCGATCTTAAACGGGGATCACTCCTCGCTGTTCTGAATCCTCTTTGTCTGCTTCCCCTATGCATTCTCCGTCATAACCATCCTTCTCAGACTTCTGGCTTGCTGCTGGACTCGTGATAGTTAGGGGGATCCCATCCTCATCCCAAGGATTTTCACGACCGCCACCGACGGCTTCTGCGAAGGTATGAGAGTCCCACACAGGAGGACTACTTGGCATTGGTACGTCGGTACTGATGAGGTCCTGGGAGTCAAACTGGCCGAAGTCGAAATCCATAAAACGGGAAGCACTAGGCGTGTTGCGCAGAGAAGGAAGCGCAGCGAAATCAATCCTGTCCATGCCTGGACTCATATCATTAGCCTCAGAGAGCAGCTGGTTCAGGTGAGCCGTAAACGGAGTGAGTTCCGTCAATGGTCCAGCACCCTTCATAGGACTTTTCTTTGGTGTCCGCCGAAGGATCGATCTCGATCCGGACACAGATTCTCCTGGGTAGCGTCGAGTCGAGGAACGTGTGGGTGTCTTTATAACGCAAGGAAGCCTGGATTTCGAGGGCGAAGAACTATTGTGACATTCATTCGGTGCGTAGCCGTCTTCATTGAAGAAGCGATCGATGTCGTCATGGGCTATTGGTGGCTTATTTTCCTTGTTGGAGGAAGAGGGTGTTACATCATTGGATGCTTGTGGAGTTATCATTTTCACATCACCTTTTGCCGCATCAGCAAGGGAGTTTGCTTTCGACATTGGTTGGCCCCCTTCAGAGCGCGAAGGTGAGGGGAATAGAACCCTTCGASTGGGTTGAGGCGTAAGGTCAGGAACCTCAATGGGCGATTTTCGCGTTCCAGCGAATTTGTGGGGTGAAGATTTGATTGCTCTTTCCAATGCTGCGGCGGTTGCTGCTTCATCCAGGCCGGGACCGGTCCGGGGTAGTCTTGCTTCTGCGTCAGACGTTGATCTCCGCTTCAGCACGGGTAGCTGAGGCTCGTGCTCTACTGCTTCGTTTTGTTTCGGAGCTTCGCTTGGTGACGATGGCTCTTCAGCTGGACCCCCTTTTGAAGCGCCCGCGTCGCTACTGGGACCATCCGAAATGGATTTCCGTCCCCTGCCATTTGGTTTGCGCTTTCCCTTGTCATCGGGGCCTTTCTGAGATCGGTTCCACATGTCCTTGGGTCTCATGCATTTTTTGGTGAAGAGATACATACCACAAGCTGAGATTTGTCAGTCGAAACCCCTAAACTAGACTGGCAGAGACCTACGGTTGCAAAGTAGCATCTCTGTGAAGCCCTCATCGTGCTTCAACAGAGTTTTCTTAATGATCCTGTAAAGACAGATCACTCCACTGCTGTCCGTCTGCAGAGTCTGCCACGCAAGAATAGCCCCTTCGTCTTCGGACAAATGCACATGTTCAGGGGTCCCGCTATGGACCTTGGACCAGGCTTTTCTCCATGTCGCCGTTTCGATTGCTCCACAATGGTCGCAGAAGGGCGGGACTTCGCCTGCAGCCATGGAATTTGCCAGCCTGCTTTGAATGGCAGCTCTGCGCTTCACGCCTGTATGTCCACCAGTATCACTTTGTCGTCTGGCTCGTCCACGTGAAGACGGCCTCGATGTATGCTCTTGATGAGACAGTTGCGCCGGTGGACCGTCACTGGCTGGATGTTGAGGGTCATTCCCGGACCATGTCTGCGAACGAGTCAAGCCGGATGGCCGGGCTGAATTGTGGGCGTTGATCGACGGGAACGGGTCTACGGATGTACAAGGTCCCTTCATGTTGTGTGATTCGAGCCCCAAACTTGAATGCTGCTGTGGCCCTTCAGGCACCTGCTGCGAAGGTTGAGCTTGTGGGTTAGGCCGAAAGCTGTCATCCTGAGCTAATTCGTGCACCCCGCCAGAACATGCAGGTAGATCAGGACGTTTGCTATACTGAGCCGCAGCAGCATAGTCATCGTCATCGAGGGGCCGAAGCTCCTCGTCGTCGAACAAATCGTCAAAAGCAGCATTCATGAAGCCCGAGTCCTCAAAGGTACGGGGAAATTCCGGTAAGCGAGGACTAGATTGGGTGGTGGAATTTCCTGGAAAGATAGGTGGCGACGAGGCAATATCCAACGGAGAGCTTTCGGCTTGACTCTTTTCAGGCGACCATTCAGGCGCTTTGTCAGAGGCAGACGCTGCCCTTCTTGACTCTGCGGAAGAGACTTCCGACAGCATTGAATGGCGGCCAAGGTTGCTCTTCGAGACCGGTAAGCGGGGTCGAGATTGCTTCTGCGATAGGTCTGCAATGGGTGTGGGCGCCCTGGGCTGGTTCTCCAACGAGAGATGCGCGTTCTGGCCTGGTCGGACAGCCGTGGGTTGGTGGATGCGAACGGATGCCGCAGTGCTTGCAGCCACTCGTAAGGAATCTTGCTGCTTTCCGAAGTCTTGTTTGCCGTCCCATTCTGCCTGCATGACCCTTGCACGCTTTCTTGACGAGCCTTCCTCGAGCCCATCATCGCCCGTCCCGTATCCAGGATCTGTCGAGTCCAAAGCAGGCTCTACTTTTTTGAGGGTCTTAGCGGTCTTCGGCTTTGGGCCAGGCTTCCGTCCCCGCTTTTTCGGTGCTGCAGCGGTGGACGCAATGCTCGAAGCTGGGCTGGGGAGTCGGGGCAATCGCTGCACTGCTTCGACGTTCGTGGAGCTGTTGGCGCGAGAGAGTGGCTGCCGGATTTGGTTGGATTGAGCTGCTTCGCCGCTGAGCAGCCTTTGAACATGCTCTATGCCAAAATGACCTGCTTGATTTGAGTTGACAGTGGGAGACTGGCTCCGGCTATGCATAGCTTGCTGCATGGCTTGCTGCATGAATCCCGGATTCTGATGTAGAAAGGTAGTCCATACTTGAGCATCGAAGCCTGGTGGTATCATTTGGCTCACGTCTCGATATTTCCGCATGCTCTCAAGATATTCACTTTGACGAGATGTGGGCACTGGGACAAGGCGCAGCTTGACCTCCAGTGTCTCCTGAGGCCCCCCACCTCCTGAGAAAAGGCCCATAACATTTCTAGAGACCCGTCCGGTGACCATGGTAAGAGATCTCTCAGCCGGAGCACCCGGCGTGGGCGACGCGGAGGCGAGAGCCCAAGACAGCATACCTTGCCCGACCAATGGGGTCTCATACTCGGAATAATCGTAGGCGTACACTGTATAATCCTGTCCCAAGCCTGCCACGATTTCAGGGCTTGCTGCCGCTATTGCCTGCACACAGGTTTTCAGCTCGATGACACCGATCTGGGTCTCGGGATTGAGGAAAGCGGTTCGTATATTGAGCGGATGAGGCCATCTTGCCAAGCAATTCGTCTTGTCCTCGTCAAAGGTGTAGAGAACTTTCACTGTTGGACTGGTCAATTGCATGTCATTCAACGATACTTGCAGGAGGATTTACGTCTCATCACCCGCACAGAGGGATCCTGGACTGGTGCAGGCTGAGATGATGGTCGTGGTCCCGGGATTGGTGAGGACGCGCTTGGTCTGAGAGATCGGCCATGCTCGGGCATTGTGTGCCGCAGCAGGGCAGCTCCTCCTGGATGGTAGTCCTGATTCAGGTATCATATGATGCGTAGCTCACGAGCTTGAAAAGGCTGTGAAAGCGAGAATAATTGGCGGATGAGAGACAATGCTAAGAGGTACGTAGGCATCGAAGTCTATGTAAGGGGTGCAAGTTGGGGGATCGAAAGAGAGGTTTCAGGATCAATGAGGTTAAGCGATCGGAACTGAGGATCGGAGAGGCAACAGCAGCTCCCTCAGCCCCTTCCACCAGCATTTGCGACCATCAATGACCGTACTGTTCTATCGAAAGCTGGAAAGTTGGGCGTGTCGGGGCAAACACGCGACTTAAGCTTCAAGCGGCTCTGCTCCGCTTATCGGCTGACTAATCAAGCTAGTGGGAAAATATATACCAGCTCCCAGGACCGCGCCTTTGCACACAAATAAAGTAGAGGAGGATCAAGGCCATACCCCGCTATTTATGCATTATCATCATGGCTGATGCAAAGCTTCAGTATGTGACTCATCTGACATGGAAATGACATCATTCCGTCCAGCATGCTAATGCCTTTGCAGAGAGCTTCTGAGCAAGCCGAGAAACGAACTCACGTGGGTCTCCTCATCGCCCTCCAAGGTTTCCTTGAACGAGTGTTGCTTCTCCAGCTGGACAGGCTGCTGATTGTCTTTGCTATCCGCACATAGGGAATATGAGATCGCGCAACTCGAAGAGCACGAATTCACTACTGGCCCACTATCGATCCTCCAAACCGCTGTCCGTTCTCACACTCAAGTTCTCATATCATGTCGCAACAATCGAAAGCTGCTGGCACGAGTAAAAGCGTTTGACAGACACTGTAATATGGTCCTCGAGAATGTGAAGGAGATGTGGACGGAGACGCCGAGGAATGCGGCCGGAAAGAAAGGAAGGCCGGTGAACAAGGACAGATTCATCAGCAAACTGTGAGCATGCTGCCCTTCCTGCGGGACACATATCTCTTCCAGAATGCTGAATCGCTGCCTAGGTTTCTGCGAGGCGACTCGGTCATCTTGGTTCTCTTGAGTTGAATTTCCAAATCAGGCTGCCGCAGCCGCGCTATACCAAAGATTGTTCGCTGGAAGGAGATCAGAGCCCGAGGCGGCTTTCATTTCGCGCAGCACCTTGCGGCTTGCGTATGCACTGCCAGCTGTGCTTTGGGCCTTTGCACCATCCTGGGGTCCACGAGCAGTACCCCTACGCAGAATTGATGGGTTTTATCTTGGGTCCTTCAAAGCTCAATCGAACTTCTTCTCCCAGCTTGCCCGTCATTTCGGCCCTCTCCTTTGCGCCCTGTACTTCTGCCGTCGCGGCTCTGATCCTGTCAACAAGTTGGCTTGCGACGGTTGTATCATCTGTCCTTTTCTTCATCCATCCTTTCTTCCTTGAGCTGCCGATTATGACCTCGACGCGAGCACCCTTTTCCAAAAACTCCTTCAATCTTCCCATGCGGTGGGATAGATCATTGTCGCCCACGGTCCAATTGATCTCCAGTTGTTTCGACTCGATCTTGGAAGCCTTGGTAGCTTTCTTGCGAGCCGATTCCTTGTCCCTTTCGAGTTTCTTGTCGTAATATTTGCAGACTGGATAAGGGATCTGTGCATCAGGCGGCCGCACTTGACGGAGGTATTGAACCGGTTTGCCTCGTTCGTCCACCTTACGGGCTTCAAGCGCATCTCTCAAAAGCACTTCATCTCCTAACCCTCCACTTTCCTTCGCAATGATCACCTTGTAGGATCGGATTTTTTCATCTCGGACATCAGTCGATCGTTGAGTGTCTTGACCGGTAGGACCGAAGCGCGTGGGGTCGAGCACGGCAGTGCAGCGTAAGGAAGAAGTAAACGCTCGCGATGATATCGCACTAGGTAAGCCCTTGGAAGAACGATAGTGGGAAGAATGGGATCTGTAAAACAGTCGGCAGGTCAACCCCGATATGGTTGTGGTT
The DNA here is from genome assembly GCA_001956345.1 of Ramalina peruviana. NCBI lineage: Eukaryota > Fungi > Ascomycota > Lecanoromycetes > Lecanorales > Ramalinaceae > Ramalina > Ramalina peruviana. The sequence continues at coordinate 20,584 of MSTJ01000005.1, forward strand.
GGAAGTATTTGGCTACGAAGCCGGAGCAGCGAGCGCTGCCAGAATTCTTTCAAGGAATGCGAGCTATTCAAGTAGCTCATAGCATTATCGCGACTGGCTTGGCCAAAAGCACTATGGGTTGACTGTTGTTGCATGCCAAAGAAGAAAAACCATGTCGAGGTCAATATGCCTCGGTCGAGGCCAAACCTTAAATCCGTGCGCTTGAATTTTGTTCGATGATCCCAAAAACACACCACTTAATCAGACTCGTTTGACCCATAGTACCACTGAGCGTCTTCGCTTCAGTCATTCTCTCCCCTCAATTTATACCGGCAGGATGCCAAGGTTATCACGTTCTGCGGCTCCGCTATTACAAAGCACGAGATTTGCTCTACGGCGACAAAGAGGCGTCAATCCGGTCCATCATGTCCTGGGAAAGGATTTACAGAGCCTTAGGGGCCTGGCCACAGTTTTCGAAAGGTCGAAGCCACATGTGAATATTGGTATGTTCGTAGACAAGCTAGATTTGACGCTTTGGCCTAAAGCTCAACAGGCACAATTGGTCATGTCGATCATGGCAAGACGACCTTGACAGCTGCAATCACCAAAAGACAAGCGGAAAAGGGGTTTGCAAGCTTCCTCGAGTATGGTGCCATCGACAAGGCACCCGAGGAACGGAAACGTGGTATCACCATCTCGTCTGCCCACATTGAGTATGCGACCGAAAACCGGCATTACTCCCACGTGGATTGCCCAGGGCATGCCGATTACGTCAAGAACATGATCACCGGGGCATCGAGTATGGACGGTGCTGTCATTGTCGTGGCAGCATCTGATGGGCAGATGTGAGCCTACAGAGACTCGTGAGTGGATGAATGAATTGACAAGGAACAGGCCACAAACCCGCGAGCATCTGCTACTTGCTCGACAAGTGGGTGTGCAGAAGATTGTTGTTTTCGTGAACAAGGTCGATGCGGTGGAGGACCAAGAAATGTTGGAGCTTGTCGAGATGGAAATGAGGGAACTGCTGTCGCACTACGGGTTTGAGGGCGACGAGACCCCTATCATTCTGGGTTCTGCACTCTGTGCCCTGGATGGCAAGAAGCCGGAAATCGGCGTTCAAAAGATTGACGAGTTGTTGAAGGCGGTTGATGAGTGGATCCCGACCCCGCAACGCGACACGGAAAAGCCATTCCTGATGGCGGTGGAAGATGTCTTCTCCATCCCGGGACGAGGCACCGTGGCTTCAGGACGAGTGGAACGCGGTCTACTCAAAAGGGATGCAGATGTGGAGCTGGTTGGAAAGGGTGGCGAATTACCGATCAAAACTAAAGTGACCGACATCGAGACCTTCAAAAAATCCTGCGACGAGTCCCGAGCCGGTGACAACTCTGGCTTACTTTTACGTGGCGTGAAGCGGGAAGATGTAAAAAGAGGAATGGTCGTGGCGAAACCAGGCTCGACCAAAGCAAACAAGAGGTTCCTATGCTCTCTCTACGTCTTGACGAAGGAGGAGGGCGGCCGGCATACCGGCTTTCACGAGAACTATCGACCACAGATTTTCCTCCGTACTGCTGGTGAGTTTCAATTTGGAAGCTCCACTGCTACGATATGTTAATAAAAACTTGCAGATGAGGCAGCAGCATTCGTGTGGCCCGAAGGCATTGAGGACAAGAGCAAGATGGTAATGCCTGGCGACAACGTAGAGATGATGTGCGAGATTTACAACTCACTTGCCCTCGAAAATGGTCAACGTTTCAATGTGCGCGAGGGGGGTCGAACTGTAAGTAAAGTCCCGCTCAGATCATCACGATTATGGAAGATGCGGAAGGATATTGGAGCTGACCCGACGCTTTTCATATAGGTTGCGACTGGACTTGTGACAAGGATTTTGTGATAGATCACGAGTATCAACTTGCTGAGATTCGACCCCTTTTCGTGCATCGACGTCAATTGGGACGATCTGACTGCCAATTGCCCATCAAAGCTACTCCTTGTATCAACAGTGTTCATATCATACTCAAGCGCAATAGCGGCGCAAGCTCCACTCCGCCACCTAGGTACGGGTCAAACAGCATAGGGGATGGTGTTTTGAAGGAACCGGGGTTTCATGTCAATAGGCGCGATACCTTTTCAAACCTGTTTATAGTTGCTGCAATCGATTCGAGGAAATCACCGATAAGGATAGGCCATGCAATAAGCTGTTGGTGTCACCGCCGTGCATAAATGACTCATGTCCTGTGTGTCACTCGAATGCTCGGAAATAATGGGATCCGCCACCTCATGGCGAGAGAATGTCAGATATAACTGTTCGTTTGTTAAAGCCACTTGACTCTTGTACACCTTCCCTGCAAAAGAGTCCAATTTGCTTTCAACGACGTATTGCCTTGACGTGCGGTCAAGACTTTCTTTCATTCCAAGAACATGAGCTCCGGCAACCGCAATGCCTCTTGTAGATCCAGAAAAACTTGTTGCTCTTCAGCAAAGGGCGGATGAAATCAGAAATGTGAGCAAAACCTCCTTCAATTCGTAGACATTTGCAAAAGCTTACGCACTTTGACCCTCAGATCTGTATTCTTGCTCATGTTGTAAGTACCTCTCAGCTTGAGATTTAGAACCCTTCAGTAATGTAAGTAAGGATCATGGAAAAACCTCTCTGACCGACTGCTTGATCGCCACAAATGGCATTATCTCTCCTAAATTGGCGGGCAAGATCCGCTACCTGGACTCTCGCCCAGATGAACAACTTCGAGGCATCACGATGGAATCTTCAGCCATCTCACTGTATTTCTCCATGCTCCGTCGTTCTTCCCCTGAAGCATCTCCTGAGCAAAAAGAGTATCTTATTAATCTGATTGATTCCCCTGGTCACATTGATTTCAGCAGCGAGGTATCTACCGCTTCCAGACTATGTGACGGGGCGTTGGTGCTTGTCGATGCAGTGGAGGGTGTCTGTAGCCAGACTGTGACGGTCCTGCGCCAGACCTGGACGGAGCGGCTGAAACCTCTGCTCGTCATCAACAAAATCGACCGCTTGATATCTGAGCTACGGATGAGTTCCGCCGAGGCTTATACGCATCTGTCCCAGCTGCTAGAGCAGGTCAATGCCGTCATAGGATCTTTCTTTCAAGGTGAGCGTATGGAGGAAGATCTCCAGTGGAGGGAAAAGGTAGAACGGAAAGTCAATGCAGCAGCCGAACGAAAAGCTGCCATGGCCGAGCTTGACAGTACGGCTGCGACTAGCMCGACTGGTGAGTTCGAAGAAAAGGATGACGAGGACCTATACTTCACGCCGGAAAAAAACAACGTCATCTTCAGCAGCGCAACAGATGGATGGGCCTTCACCGTGAGACAATTTGCATCCCTGTACGAGAAGAAGCTGGGGATCAAGCGTTCAGTACTCGAAAAAGTGCTTTGGGGCGACTTCTACCTGGAACCAAAGACGAAGCGGGTCTTAGCATCCAAGCATCTGAAGGGACGAGCTCTCAAGCCCATGTTCGTTCAATTGGTGCTTGACAACATATGGGCTGTCTACAACGCCACTACGTGCGGAAATAATGGAAAGGGAGACCCTGCTCTGACCGAGAAAATAATCACGTCTCTCAATCTCAGGATACCACCGCATGTGCTCCGTTCAAAGGATGTACGCACGACCATGACTACAGTCTTCTCCTCCTGGTTGCCATTATCAACGGCCATCCTCGTTTCAACTGTTGAATCCATACCAGCACCCCCTGCCGCCCAGGCGTTGCGATTGCCAACGCTGATCAGCGCCTCGCCAGGCTCATCTCGAATCGACTCAGCTATCCGGGAGGCCATGATTGACTTCAAAGCATCGGCGAAGGATCCTTTCGTTGCCTTTGTTAGTAAGATGATTTCGGTGTCGTCAAGTGAAATGCCCGAGAACAAGCGCAAAGAAGGCGGCTCGTTGACAGGCGAGGAAGCTCGAAATTTGGCCAGGAAAAAGCGCGCCGAATTCGAGCGAGCTCAAGCTGTTTCTGAGGGGGAAAAAAATTCCGAGTTGAACGGCATCACAGAGGCTCTTGACAGCGCTGAACTTGATGAGTCTCCTGCTGGGAAGGAGCAGGAAGCGGACCCTCAGCGGCTCATTGGATTTGCTCGTGTCTACTCGGGGACATTGACCGTTGGAGATGAGATTTATGTTCTCAATCCCAAATTTACTCCCATGGACCCTCACGCTTCTCCTGAACCGCACAAGGTCACCGTGACAGGATTGTACCTGCTCATGGGCCGGGGCCTAGAGGCTTTGACATCCGTGCCCGCTGGCGTTGTGTGCGGAATTGCAGGGTTGGAAGGTCGAGTCTTGAAATCAGGAACACTGTGCAGCCAGCTTGAAGGGTCGGTCAATCTTGGTGGAATCAGTATGGGTAACCGACCCATCGTGCGGGTTGCAATAGAGCCTGTTGATCCCCGGGACTTGGACAAATTGATCAGAGGAATGAAGCTGCTGGAGCAGAGCGATCCTTGTGCTGAGTATGAGGTGCTAGAGAGCGGAGAGCATGTCATCCTGACAGCGGGGGAGCTGCATTTGGAGCGATGTCTCAAAGACCTCCGAGAGAAATTCGCCAAGTGTGATATCCAGGCGGGAGAGCCGATCGTGCCTTACCGAGAGACCATCTTGAGTAACTCAGAAATGGCGGCTCCAAAGAACAAGGACTTGCCTCGAGGTACCGTTGTTGGGGTCACGACTTCGAGACAAGTGACTGTGCGCTTGCGAGTAAGGCCGCTGCCTTCTAATGTCACCACGTTTCTGGAGAAGCACGCTGCTTCAATACGACTGCTAGATGCCGAAAAACAAGCCAAGGAGAGTCCACAGCAGGTGACTGAGAAAGATAGGGGCGACGTTGATGGGGTCGAGGACATCGAGGGACTCCGGCCTGGCTCTGCACATGGTGGCAACCTTGCAAGCGTTTTGGATTTCCGGGAGAAGCTTCGCTCTGAGTTTTCGGAAGCCAATGATCACGAGGGTATTTGGGCAAACGCGGCCGACAAGATATCAGCGTTTGGTCCTAGACGGACTGGACCAAATGTCTTGATTGATGCAACCGGAAAAGGGGTCTGCCAGAAATTGTGAGTCAACAAATCCTGAATTTCTTGATCCTGTTCATCAGCTAATATTCGCGACAGCCTTCAGGAGATCGATCGGGAAAGCTCAGAACCTCGAGAGCAACAACAACAACAATCTGAAGACACCAGATCGCAAACCCTGACCTCCCAAGACTTCTSCGACAAGATTTCCTACGCCTTCCAGCTCGCCACCAAACAAGGTCCCATYTGCCATGAACCCATGCAAGGCATCGCCGTCTTCCTCGAGTCCATCGACATCCCCCACGACCCAACCACCTCCTCCGACAGCAGCGCGACGACGACGACGACAACGATCCCGCAAGATCAGATGGGCCGCCTGACGGGCGAAGTCATCAAGGCGACGCAATCCGCCATCCACGCGGGCTTCCTCGACTGGTCCCCCCGGCTCATGCTGGCCTACTACGCGTGCGAGATCCAATGCACGACCGAGGTGCTGGGCCGGACCTACAGCACGCTCGCCCGCCTGCACGCCATCATCTCGGCCGAGGCGATGAAGGAGGGCACGCCCTTCTACAGCATCACGGCGCTGCTGCCCATGACGACGAGCTTCCACATCGCGAGCGAGCTGCTCAAGTCGACGAGCGGGGCCGCGCAGCCGCAGCTGCGGTTCCATGGGTTCGAGGTCCTGGATGAGGATCCCTTCTGGGTGCCGCAGACGGAGGAGGAGTTGGAGGATTTCGGCACGCTGGGCGATCGGGAGAGGTGGAGTAAGGTCTTGATGGACGGGGTGAGGAGGAGGAAGGGGCTGGTGGTGAAGGGGGAGAGGGTGGTGAAGGAGGGGGAGAAGCAGAAGACGCTGAAGAGGTAGACGGCCTCAATACTCATGTCTCTTGATTGGATAGATACAGTGTTAAGAAGTCATAATGCAGAAATGTGTTAACGCTGGAATGTCCTCCCTAAATCTTCCGCTGAATGCCAAAACGCTAGAACGGTGATGCTCTGATAGCAAATCCAGAAGACGGACGCCAAAAGACAAGTCTTCATACACATGATCGGTCGTCATTTCATCATCATCGTAAAAGCCTCCAGGAAAATGAAAAAAATACAAGCCTATTCGGGACACAAAATCTCGAAGGTGATGCAGAACCTACAATGTCCAACAATGTCCAAAGCATAGCGAATGTATAACCTATTAGATCCAAGAAGGGTCGAAATCTGTTCATCACGTCGTTATAGCTGGCTTGCCCGGGTCTGTCTAGTTTCATTATGCGCTTCCAAGAACGGTCGTAGTGTCATGACGATGCTGTTGGCTCAGGGGTCCTGTGGTGTCCAGACGAAGGTGTATGGGTCAGAGTCTGGTTCTCTGACGCACCGAATAACATTAGGGACCACGTCCGGAAGCAGATCCAAAAGACAGAACATTGCGAAAGTGTGAAGGGGGGACTCACCGATAGTGTTACAAGAATCTACAAGGAGCTGAGCAAGAAACCGGGGAGGCAAGCGATTGCTAATGCATGCCCGAAAGTGGCGCGGCGGTCGCTAGTGACGGTCTGTAGGTGCTTGAGAATGCAGCTTGGCCGCCGAGGCCAGCAGCGAAAAGCACGGCCTGACCGTGTTGGCACCAGGCTTTGTATTGCTCCTCACTCTCGATCACTGGGAGTGGATCGGCCACCCTTCTGCCGTTGATCTCAAAATAATTCTGCTGGCTGTTGTGCAAGAGGTCCACTTTGCGGTCGATCTTCTTTTGCACCCGTATGTACCAGAAGTAAAGGCTGCGTGTGACATGTGTTAGGCATTCCAGATGAGCTGCCGATCTCTGTTGCTCATACGAAAGCGGATGATCGTGCAAAGACGACCATGCCTGCCGAAGCCGTTGTGAGCAGACGACTTTCCCCAGATCTCGTCCCAGCTCCGCCATCTTTACGGCGTCCATCTTAGGAGAGGTCTGGAAGAGACTGTTGCAAGCCTTCTGAAGCGCATTGTGACCCAGAATTTCAATCGCTCGGAGAGGGATGCGATTCAAGTTGGCCGCGAAGGTGTGGAAGTCCTCGTGAGCCCAACGGGGCAGACTGGCGGTCTGACACGGTACGAGCTCGAAGTCGGCCATTCCTGGCATGAGCATGCAGGAGGATAGACGCTCCTGACTATTGTTCAATATCTCTTTCTGATAGTACGGTTGCAAAGGGAGCACTCACGGCCTCTGTAGTACCCGCTGCACACTCAATCACGGCGTCTGCCCATTTCTCTGCTATCTCCAACACCTTCCCGCCATGGAATACGTCCTTGAGTYCGAACTCGGGTTTCTTCAAACACGACAACAGACCGTAACACGCATCCAGGTCCAGGTAGTAAGAGAATGACGAGACATGCCGGACCCGAATCCTAAAATGGTCGCGGAGCTTGTGGAGGGTGTTGAGCATGTTACTGAGCGGGAAAGCAGGCGGCAACGTCTTTGTTGCTGGCATGCCCGTCAAGGAATTCTGGAATTGTATTGTTCGATGAACTTGTGTAGCTGTTAGTAGGGACCCTCAGAAAGGTAGATAGGATGCCTACATAGGCTATCACAGGAAGCGGCCAGCACGTGTTTGCTCCTAGAGAGGGTTTCGATCAGTACCACTCAAGGACTTGAAGGCCGAAGCTTGATCGTATCAGGACGTACCATTCAGCAGGTACACAGACCAAATCTTTCCGACTCTTGGAGCATGATTCACACGATACATCCTCATCGTATTTATCACACTTGTCTCGAATGTCAGCAAGGGTACATATGATCAGAGGCTGTTTTACGTACCGATATTCTTGTTGCCTTGCATGGAATGCAGATCTTTTTGTCTCTCCGCCGCTCCCCCGTTTGACGTCGAACATCCTCCGGCAGAGGTCCGTCTCTCCTTGGGCGTCCAGAAGCAGAACGTACCATTGACTGTGCGGAAGTCTCATCTCCCTCGCCTTCGACCAGAGCGGTTTCACCCGATGCTTTCGCCTCCAGGTCCTCGTCAATGGCTTCAAGAGTTTTGTTGCGACCATTGAGATTACTGCCCGTGTTCGAGCTGCGGCGTCTCGTTCCACTGATGCGTGAGGCTGAGGCATTCGAGGGATTCTGCGGCAGGGTGAGGGATCTTGGCCGAACTCTACTGTCGTCTTTCAGTCGATGATGCCCGCTTGAGTGCTGGACTGGGTAATGGTGCGCTGTTGGCGGATAAGAACCTGGAACGTCGCCTTCATGCCGGCTACTCGATCTCCTATCTGCGATATTTGGGAAGAGTTGTGAGAATGATATGGTCGGATCTGAAGATAGACTGGAGGTAGGTGCGTCCATACTTATATTGGCGGCATTGAAGGACTGATGGAGGTTGCCAGTTGGGAGACTACCAGTCGAGGGGTTTCCGGAGTAGCTGAATCGCTGAGGGAGCAAGTGGTCCCCGATCCCAAATTCCAATGGCGGCACAGCAGAGGTTGTATAGTTGAACGAGGGCGCATCCTCCATGTCTACATCAAGGTTTATACCAGCTTGAGCAATCTGATTGCCAGGGAACATGTTGATGTCATCAGGTTGCTGATAGAAGCCATCCCCTTCCGTCATTAACTCGGCCTCACTTGCGGCAGTAGAAGCGGTGCAGGAACTCTCAGGCAAATACCGTGGGATGCTCTGAGGGGACCTGCCCATGCCATCTCCGAAGGCGAATTTGGTGTAATCGTAATTGCTCCGCAAGTGGGAGCCATCGGAGGTTGGTTGGCTGCTGCGGAAGGTGTTGAAGTCGAGTCCAGGATTTGATTGTGTCCAATCATCCATGGGAGTTTGGTAGTTTGGCATGATTGGTTGACTTGACGAATATTGATTCGGCATAGAAGGCGCAGCCCGGCGTTGCTGCATTTGCRCGGGGAGAGGGTCCCATGGATCTTCCTTGTTGTGCATTTGTGGAATGCGTGTCTCGCTAGATGCAAATTAGTGATGTGTGGCAGGACAAGAACAGGAGGCTTGACAGACAGTTCGTATGAAGGGTTGATATTCCACTGCTGCATCCAGGCGGTGTTATCAAGAGGCATTGGGTAATGCTGAGACTGAGTCGCTGCCAATACATCATCACCATGGCCAATGCTGGTGCCAGCCTCTTGATCATTCATATGAGAAGGAAAATAGAAGGGGGAGGAATCAAAGCTGTACGAGGGTTCCGACGAGGCTGAAGTGCGGGCGTTGTTGGACTGCATAATGTGTGAAGCTTGAAAAGAAAAATTATGTTGAGAAGCAAAGGGTCCCAGGAGTAGAAGTATGGACAAGCAGAATGATGTATTTATTTAGGTGAAGTAATTGGAAACAGATGTAGAATGATCCAAGAGGATGACAAGATTATGACTTCTGTGGCATCGAAAGTCGGTGTCGCGTCAGTCTTGAATCTTGACGAAATTATTGCTTGCATTGGTCGGGCCCGGCCCAGGAGCAAGGCAACAACTCCTCGAGGCTGGCCGACTCGTTCGACAGCTGCGCACTTGCCGTTTGGCGATCAAACGGAAGGCCAGAAAAACTAACAAGCTTGTTACTTTTTTACCGCACAAAGATGATGCTGAACTTGCGCACAAAAACAATCGCACTTTGCTTTTTCTTGCGCCCAATGCTACCTCTGCGTGAGCATTGGCGAGCACAGGAAGACAACACGCACAAAGGTTTGGTCATTGTCTCACCCAGCAAACACCTACACGGTTCAGCGCGGATCAGGACCTACAGTATCCGGTTGGTCTGTTTGACATGATTTGGGCACCCTGATTGGAGCTGTCGACGTGCCCTGCTGCGGAAGTAACGGCCGCACCACATCGGCTATCGATCTCGTGATCTGCTGGTGTCTGCTGGCGTACTGTAGTTGGGAGATTGTTCTGAATGGCGCTTTCAAAAGCTCGGTGAGCCTTGGGAACTTTGTGTGGAAAACAGCAAAGTTCGCATCAACTCGTGGCATCCGGTCGTCATTGCCACCGCGAATAACCGCGCTTTCTGCTGTTTCACCTTGGTCACTGACATGGCCGTAATCGGCACGGCCAATCCGAAGAGCTCGATTGGTGAGGCTGGAATGGATCGAGGGACTGTAGTCGGGGGGCCCCGATACGGCTATCTTGGGCGTTGGATGCTGGTTCGAGTCCAGACGCCCTCGTCGATCAAACGATAGGTGAAGCAGCTACACATCACTGCCCACAACACGTGGTCAACAGTCGACAAGACTGAACATTGTGACTCCTGGTTCGGCTCTGATCGCCAACATACAGCATCCGTTTGCAACGGTCTAAGGGGCCGTGATCGGAGGTGAATGAACCATTCGACTGGTTCAGATCGAGCCTTGCTTGAATAGCGCTGCCTGACATGGACGTCATCACCGAAAATAAGGTGACTTGTCGATTGACGACCACCGTCCGGTCACAGTAGCATGCTGAGCAGTGGTAAAAGTAAAGATGGACACGAGCGCGCGACAAGTTTCAAACACGCATCACGTGACCTGTGAGGCTTCGGATTCCAATCGCTTAGCCAGGAATAGAGTCTCATTGTTTCATTATCTTTTCCACAATGTCCACAATCCCCTGAGGTTCGGCCCTTTGCTTCTTCATCTCTTGGGTGAGCCTGGAGGTTTAAAAGGTACCAGAGCGGCGCGCTCAAATCCAGGAGATCTACCAAACCCTCAGATCCTTCAGTCCACATCCACGCTTCAGAAGCCTCGTTCCACATGCAACATATTCATCATCTACCACCGTCATGTCAGAACAAAAGTGTCCAATCTGGCGAGATGTCATGCTAGCACAAAGGCGACGACATCCACAGCATCAACTTCTCTGCCCCACCAGCTGATCGCCTCTTCAATTCTTACTCGTTCCCCACCTATCCACCATCCCCCGCTTTCCCGACATTCAATATGACAGATCTCGCCTCCAACAGTGCTCCATCACAACAGACCACTGGATCTGGTATAATCAGCCAAAGCTCAGACGCCAAGCTCCCTCCACCGCCATCCCTCACGGTGCCCCAGGCCATTCCTGGCCAGCGCAACGGCCACTTGAATTTGGATACTTTCTCTCCTGTCAATCAGAATGGAAGCTTTGCATTCGATAGAGTCATCAAGAGTGGTGAAGTCCAGAAACGGACAAGGAAGACAAAGGTAGGCTCCATCTCCTTCCCTACGCTGCATCAGCTCCTACTTACACTGAACATCCAGCAATGGAAACCCTTCCATCTAGTCCTTCGCCCCAACCTTCTTTCCCTCTACAAGAACTCGACAGAAGAGCGTCTGCTCAAGCAGGTCTCTCTGTCCGACCTGACGGCAGTAGCCTTTCTGAAGGATCCCAAAGGGAGGCGCCAGAACCTGTTCGGCCTCTACTCCCCTTCCCGCAACTGGCACCTTCAAGCACCTTCCGCCGCCGAGGCTCGATCCTGGGTCGAGCTCATCAAACAAGAAGCAAGGATCGATGCAGACCTGCAGGAGCTGCGTCTCGGCAGCCCACTTGCCCAGGATTTCGCCGAAGCGGACAACGACCGGATCGGGTCGTCGTCGCCGGAGCCATTGGACATTGGCACTTCCCCGCGCCATTCGACGACTCGCGATGGCGTGAAGGTTCCGGCCTTCCGCCGTCCATCCGCTCCTTCGCTTGATTATTCCGGGGACGAATTGGGTCCCTACTCCGATCTCTCGGACGCGCCTGAGAGCCATTCGTTGCAACCACAGAGCGCATTTGGTTCTTTCATGAATCGGAAACACCGGCAGCCCATCCAGCACCATTCGACCCCATACGCGGCGCCGATTTCGCAAGAACAGCCCCGGAAAGCGACAGCAAGGAACGCCAGCCAAACGAGCGGCCTCCATTTGGAGAAGCAAGACGATGAAAAAGTTATCTGGCATGGCTATCTGCTCTTACTGAAGAGCAAAGGTGGAGTTCGGCAATGGAAGCGCATCTGGGCCGTGCTGCGGCCGAAGAAGCTTGCCTTCTACAAGAGCGATGAGGAGTATTCTGCGATCCTCATCCTTTCGCTCTCGGGCATCATCGACGCCGTCGAACTTGACCCAATCTCGAAAAGCAAGAAGTGTTGCATGCAGATCATTGCGGAGGAGAAAAGCTACCGCTTTTGTGCTCCGAGTGAGGATGCGCTTGCAGAATGGCTGGGAGCGCTGAAGAGTCAGCTCTCGAGGAGGAAAGAAAAGGAGAATCAGCCGGTGCGAGGCTAGGGCCAAGCATCCTTGTAAATACAAACCGGCGAAAAGTTGGATATACGGACGCGAACGTTCTTATGACACCTTCTGTTATAATGTGGGGGTTTTGGTACCGTGGGGAGGCGTCCCTGACGAATACTAAGTCACATCATCTATATCTTGACCCATCTTTCTTCTTGTACGGGTTCTTCTCCGGTCGCTTCCTGACCAATTCCTGTTCGACACCCTCGACGCCTGCTCGCGCCATGACGCCGTCAGTCCCGTCATCCCAGACGGTCCTGAACAGCGTTGCCCCAATTGGAGTTGCCTTGTTATGCAGCAGGAATCTGTTCGTACTCCAACCATCCCGTCTCGCCCAAAGCGTCTTGAGTCGCACAAGATCCAAAGGCTCGGGGCCATCTTGCTGTAGAACGAGGATAACGAGGCGCTGGTATGGCGATCCCTTTTGGGCGAAAGGCGAGAACCATGGTTGCACAATGTGATCATCCTTTTTCAGGTGCGCCAACGGTACAGACGATTTCGTGGGGGAGACGGGCACATTCACAGCCAGGAAATGGCACCGTGAGCTGAACGAATCGCTCTCGATATCTGGCACGTCTGGGTTCACCACGACGATGGTGACGAGCCTCTCACCCTTGTCATACACTTGCACATTCAGTCGTGCAGGAACCTCGCTCACTCGGGAATCGACGAATTCGCCAGGCTGGACGTTACGACGCTGGAATCCTAGGGTCATGGACGCCGTAGGGTCGAGATGATGGAGAACGTCTGGAACGACGTGGAATTGCGAGATGCGCTGCATGAGGACGAGACGAGCGTATTTTCGCCATTTGCGATCTGCTAGGTAGCGGTAGATTGGGCGATTCATATCCCCTGCCACATCCGGAGACCATCAGCGTTCCCATTTCCCAACCACGCTTTTCTACCGAAGTTGAATGTGCGGGGGGGAAAAAACATCACATACCCATCCCATCCTCGAATCGCTTCTTAATCACCGGATCATTGGCATCCGCCAGAATCTTCAAATGCTCCAAGTGCTTCTGCATGGCCACCAGCCTGCCCTTTTTGCGTGCAGCACCCATCTCTTCCTGAGGGATGGCTTGCCATGTGGCGATGCGCTTCCGCATGAGTGCGATCTGGGCGAGCTTTTCCTCCCTGTCCTCGGCCAGGACTTTGCGGGCTTCTTGAAAGCATTCATAGGGGATCTGCTCGAAGGGGACATTATCGCTGGATTGGATGGCGGCGCGGCGGCGGCGGGATCCTATAGGGTGTCTGTGTTGGTGGTGAAGGAGTAGACGTTCTTCCCGATATGTTGAGACGGTATTGGGATCCAGAGGCATTGGTGGTGGTGGGTATTTGGCTGCTGTGGACTCTTGTGCCTGTGCTTCTTCGCGAGCAACGGGGGATGTCGAAAAGTGCCGTTGGTGAAATGGGAGACATGACTGGATTCCTGAGATGCCTCGTGCAGATTTGCATACCGGCCGGGTCAGTCTTAGAGTTGCCATTGAATGTTATGACAGGCAATGAGGATCACGCGTGGGAGATGTGAGATCAGAGCAGTGGAAAGAGAAAAAGTGTTAGCGCGTTACCCAAAAAGGAAGACTGATAATCGTGGCTATCACTACCATCCTCATACCATCCCCACTCGCATCAATACTTGCTCCACAAGGTTTGATCTACCTCTTCACATCGTATGTTATGGCGGCGATCAAGGGTCCTGTGGTTGGCCGCCATTTGGGACGGCTTGCCACTCATTCTCCCCTTCCTCGAGATCCTCTAATGGTATGTCGGCTCAAGCCCACCTTTCGCGCCCCTCCCAATTCTAACCCAAGTGCAGCAATGCCTTGCGCCTCGCCTCTCAAGATCAATGGCGACGGAGACACAGCTTCCCCAAAGCCTTGACTACACCGAGTTCGCCCCCTCCCGGCCGCGGCGACCACCTCCTCCGCTGCAGGAGATCATGACCACGATCTACAACTTCCCTGATTTCGAGCCTCTACGATTCGTGCCGTACCCCGAGAACCACCTCCACCTGCCGTTGCGACGAGACATACTACAGCGCGCCATCATCTTTGAAGCAGACAGCGCCAGGCAGGGTACCGCAAGCACCAAGTGGAGGAGCGAGGTGCATGGCAGCAACCGCAAGATCCGACCGCAGAAAGGCACAGGTCAGGCTCGACTGGGGGACAAGAAGAACCCCATGCTGCGAGGAGGCGGGGTGGCCTTCGGACCCAAGCCGCGGGACTTCTCGACCAAGTTGCCGCGCAAGATCTATGATTTGGCATGGCGGACCGCCTTGAGCTATCGGTACAAGAAGGGCCAGCTCATGGTGGTGCAGAGATTCGACGATGATGAGGTTCCGGGTTGGCAGTGGATGGGCAAGGTGATGGAGTGGAATCACTTGGGCAAGTCTGACGGAAGATCTCTGCTGGTGACGAGAAGGTCGCCGGGGAATCTGTTGGCTGCCTTGAACACGGGGCCAGGTGCTACGGCAGGCAAGCATGGAGAAGCCAAGGCCGATTTCGATGTTGGTGTGAAGGATCTGTTGAGGCTGGGAAGGCTCATCATTGAGAAGAGAGCGTTGGACTCGATGCTGAAAGATCATTCAAGTGATCTCAATAGGACAGTCCCTTCGGCAGTGTATCATTAGGGAATCCCATCATGTTTCTCCAACAGGAATCAGACACCGGACGAGAGCAAGATCCATTCTCAATTCTATCATAGTTTGTAGTGACCCTTTGATGCTGTTCGGCTTCCATGGGCCTGCCATTTCTCATTTCTCGGATCAACGCGATTGCCAATTGGTGAATTGCCGAGGTCAAAAAGTCTTCTTGCAGCGAAACAGTCTACCTCCTTCATATCAAACCGGTCCCCACTCGAAATGTCGCAGAACATATTTCCCTTGATGTTTCTGCGGCCCCGTTGCATACAAACAAGTCTTCCGCTGAGCAGGATATCGCCGCGTCGTCCCGCCAAAATGCCCCTCAAGGCCAAGATCAGGGACCCTGCGTTCTCAACCCAAGCTACAAGAGTAAATGGCCATCAACTTCTGCCATGTCTCCAAGGCCACTTTGCTAAAACTAAAAACAGATGGCCAGCCATAATGAGCCAGCCGCGATCAAGGAACAGCCTGGTGATGACCCGGAAGATGTCCTCTTCAACTCCTACTACGGGGTGCGGACGATCGAGCTCAATCGGCCCAGCAAGTTGAACTCCCTCAATGCCTCAATGGCAAGAAAGATCGTGCCTCGAATCCTCGAATGGCAGAAGTCCGACTTGGCAAATATCCTGATCATGTCCGGCGCTGGCCCCAAGGCCTTCTGCGCTGGAGGCGATGTTGCGGCACTGGCCCAGCAAAACACCGACGGGCCGGATGGGCAAGCCAAAAGCCTGGCATACTTTGGCCTGGAGTACCAATTGGACCACCTGATTGCTACCTGCTCCAAACCCTACATTTCCTACATGGACGGCATCACAATGGGAGGAGGTGTAGGCTTGAGCGTTCATGCTCCCATCAGGATAGCCACCGAACGGACCGTCTTCGCCATGCCAGAGACCACCATTGGCTTTTTTCCCGATGTGGGCGGAAGTTTCTTCCTCCCACGGCTTGAAGGCAAACTGGGAACCTACCTGGCATTGACCTCGGAAAGATTGAAGGGAGTCAATGCGTTCTACGCTGGCATCGCGACCCACTATATTGACTCGTCCATTCTTCCCAACCTCACTGGTCGATTGGCCGAACTGGACTTCAAAGACTATGAAGATCTTGCAACGCGACTAGCGACTATTGATGCCACTATTGCAGAATTTGACAGTGGGCTGCCGCATGATGAGCCGATGCTGCTTGCGGGCGAGCTGCGAAAGGCCATTGACAGATGTTTCCGGCATCAGACCATCGAGGAGATTATTGCAGCTTTGCAGAAAGAAGCTGCCGTGCCTGCCACCAATGAAGCGACAGGCACAAATCAGACGTGGGCACAGAAGACTCTCTCCGCGTTGTCTGAGCGATCCCCAACCTCCCTTCGGGTAGCTCTTCGCCAGATGCAGCTTGGTCGCGATTGGCGTATTGCGGAGACTTTTCAGCGCGAGCACGAGCTTGCAGGAAAGTTCATGGCTCATCCAGACTTCACTGAAGGCGTTTCAGCTCGGCTGATCCGCAAGCCACCCACTACGCCAGCATGGAATCCTTCAAGTCTTGACGGAGTTAGCGCGGACGACATTGAAGAAATGTTCCGGCCTCGAGAGGGTGTGCAGAAATTGCGGCTGTTGAATCATTCGCCAGCAAACGACTACCTAGACTATCCTTATCGATTGGGCCTTCCTCGCGAAGACGAGATCGAAGATATGGTCAGACAAGGAGGCAAGACCGCGGGCCAAGTCACACGACAACTATCACGAAAGCATAATCAAAAGGTGGGTGTGCGACAGAAGGTCGAAGAAGTCCTGCGGAGGTGCTGTTCCGACGACGATCGAGGCACATTGGTCTGGACTCCTGAGGACGCGTAACCCTAGACTTACAGCTGCACCAACGGCCAGACTGAGTAGAGTCTAGGAGCTCGACAAATCATCAATCAAGGATTCTCAGGATCTGAACAGGCGAGGAAACACCACGCTCTCCGTGATAAGAATTCAATTGGTGAAATTGGCAATATATGCGCCGACTGACCATACCCGAACGTGTTCCTGGAGCATGATCCGGCACGGACATGTTATCTTCATCGAGATCCTCAGAGGTCTGGGCCAGCCTTGGGATGGGGGCATCGTCCGATCTGACTCGAAATGACGTACTGGTAGCCGCAAGCATGGCTCCTGTTCGCAACTTCGCATGCTATGAGATCATTTGACAGCCCAACGGTCCTGAGTGCCGCCGCTACCAGCTCGAAATCCAGGCTATATCTGTTGTGACATGCAGCCCAATCCCAGGGGGTGGGCGGGGTTCTAAGCTTATCGGGATCTTCATGTTTGACAAACTAGATAGGCGTCCGTGCGTGTTCACGAATCAGGATACTCGCAAGTCGGAACTCGGAAGTACCTCCTGTGTCGGATGTATCTCCTGAAGTACACTACTATCCACCATCTTGTCGGATGTACCTCCTGAAGTACATCTTGTTGGACCCCTGGGGCTAGCGAGACGGTCGATCTTGACCTCCAAACGGGAGAATCGTTGAAGATCTTTTGAAAGGCATCGACGGCCACGTTCATATTTCACCAAGACTGTACTAGATGATTGATCTTGGTCTGTAGCTCCGCGAATAAAGCAACAAGCGCCCTTGGATGCTTCCAGGCCTGCAGATCGACAAGAGCAGCAGACGACATTGAATGAGAAGTCCTGTACGGCAGCATTAAGTTATACCACAGACCCTRTACTTGGCAATGGCGCTCAGTATCATACTGCAGTCACATCAAGCTCACCTAAGTGGAGAAGATCCAAACGTTCCAGTAATTCGTACCGGAAGATGGGTCTCTGTGGCTTGCCCTTCAACTGAGAACCTTCCTTCCAGGGTGCTCTTCGCCAAATATTCCCGCTGTTTCCACATGTTCTCGAGACAGGATAGGGGAATAGACTTCACAGGGTTCCCCTTCAAAAGCCACTCACAATTCAATTGCTCTCGGAAAGCTCGGACGTTCCATGATAAGAGTGCATTGAAATCTGCTACTGCGTTTGAGATTGTGCTCCAAGCGCAAGAGCTTCGTCATATAGCTTCCTAACACTTTGAAGACGGATGCTTGGCCATTTCGATTGGTTTGAGCTGGAACACGTTGTCTTGTGTGTCGAAAGTCTGAAAACCCCACCAAATAGGCATACAAACCCTAAGGTATCTTTTATGACATTGAGAAAAGAAAAGGCCGGCCAAATCCATTGCAGATATTGACATTACTAATAGCAATTGCTAACAACCCTGGTAACCGATTGAGAAGGAAGCAACTAGTCCAGCATCCGAATAGTTGTGTGATCCGAAGGTTTTTTTTCCTGCGACCCCTCTCGTCGGGAGAGCAGCATCGGAATCTCCCCAAAACTACCGTTTTTTTGCCACCCAGAAACCGAGCTACTGTTCCCATCTTTCCACACCAAGCCATTGGGAGGCATGTGCCACTATCGATCCAATGTAAACTCTTTTCCACATCACATTCCTTACCATATCAATATGTCAGGAGAACCAGCAGACATCTTTACTCACGACAATGGCTTCACCACCGCCTTCTCGGGCGCAGGCAACGGCAACGGCAACGGTGCTCAGTGTGTGACAGCGGATCCAGCTTCGAGAACGGGTTCAATTTCTTCGCAGAGCAACTCGACTCCTGCCCTGAACACACAATTCTCTCAATACGGCATACCCACCCCGCATTCTCCTGCGGACGCGCTGTTCCCACAGCAATATCCACATCAGATGCCACCAGACGGTCGACTTCCTGCTGACCCTCCCGCCTGGGCTTCCAGTGCAACACCGGCCTCCTCCAGTACCTCCCTCGCATCCCCTCCATACTCTGCAGGTCCCTTCCCGAGAGACATGTCTTTTGGATTCCCCCTGGGGTCGCCTTCCTCTTTCCTCGACCCGACTCAAACCCTGGGGTCGCCTTCCTCTTTCCTCGACCCGACTCAAACCCAGACGAACTTCCACGATCCGTTCGGTCAGATGACTCCGCCATTCGACCCAGATGGCAGTTTGTTCGATTCCCAGCTGCAACTGCAACAGATGCTGCAGCAACAGCAGTACCTGTCGAACCACGAGTCTCCGTACGGGCCCAGCAGATCCATCACTCCCGACCGTTCATCTCAAGTCCGATCGAAACGGCCCCGCAAGTACAACTCCCGCCGTGCCAAAGCATCGTCCGTGGACCACGACTCCGAAGGCGAAACCCGTCGAAACAAGTTCCTCGAACGCAATCGGGTCGCCGCATCCAAATGCCGCCAGAAAAAGAAGGAGCAGCAGAGGGGGCTCGAGGACATGGCGCGGAGGATGCAGAGAGAGAACAACCTGCTGTTGAGTGAGAGGAGATCGATGAACGACGAGATTGAGTTCCTGAGGGAGCAGGTCGAGGAGCTGAGAAGAATCTGCGACTGCACGCGTGTCACAGAGGGGAACGCGCGACACCATAGCCTCACCGATCCCGACGGTATCGACGAGTTGGGATTGAAGATGGAATCCGACAATGGTGCGGAATTGGAGATAACAAGACTTCCTCACAGGAGTGTTCGCGATGTGAATTCGGACTCAAATGAGCTTGAAGAGGAATTCTCGGCGCCTAACACAAAGGCCGTGGATGAGCATGACCTGCGAGCGCTGCTGACGAATTCGATCAATCGCCAGGGGAACAGTGATGACAGCCCATCGGCGCATATCGAATCACAGCACCTGGATTTCTGATGAGCCGATTGAGCATCGATCTGAGATGGAATCCGGTTGCTCGCCTTGCTCTTACGGACCAGAGGGAGATGGGAAGAATTTTTGTGAGGGAGGTTATCAAAAGTGCTCTTGCTGTGTTTGCGTACCGCTTACGATAACCGCGATCGCTGTTTGAAAGCGTGGACGCCTTTTCAAAAGGTGGAATATAATGCTGAGGTCGTGGCGTGGCTGGAAGACGGATGAAAGGAATGAATAAGGAATGAATCAAGCATTTGCTGGCACTTTCGCCACTCTCGCGCTGTGCTCGTCGCAATATATGGTTGCATATCCCACAATGCCTGATACTCACTCCCTGTCGATTGCGAAGGCGGGATTTGCAACATTCTTAGTCGATCAATTGTAGCATGACAGGGGATGATGGAAGGACGAAAACATTGCATCATATCCACTACATCATCCCCCTTTTTTCATGCGGGGTCACGTCGTCCCAAGAGAAAATATGAAGCTACGGGGCGTTTGCTCCGTAGCTTCGATGTGACGAGTGAAATTATGCCTCTATATAAAATTTGGCGGTGGAGAGAGTCCTGACCACTGCCTCTCCGCGCCCCCCATTGAATCCAGCATACATTCTCCCGTCATCGATGATTCATATCATGATCTAATGGTGACGTCCCTTTGTTCCTGGGCCCGGGTCGAGGGCATGACCTATGTAAGCTGATTGCATATCTGATCCTCCCGAAAGCTTCGCGCCTCTCATCTCGTGATTTGTTTCCCCTTTGAAGCATTGAGACCGGCAGTGTGGCTTGATTTCTTCCCTATGTAATGCCAATACTTGCGATTGCGTCATTGCTGATGTGCTGATGCAATGTTCCAGGGGCTTTTGTTTGTTGACGTTCGGTCTCCGGGTTGAGGTCAAATTCTGCATTTAGTCACTCAGCTTGCGGTATAATGGCTCTATTGCGGTTTTGTTCTAACTCATTCTTTTGACCTGACTAATGGAGTGACGTGATGAGGTTTGTGGCTTCTGTGGAAGCTGTGGAGTCACGCCAGCCAACAAAACACTGATCAAATCTGATGACTGCCCGGGCTCAAAGGCATGATAGGGTTATTATGGGTCAACTCCTCATGGCGACTACGTTGCGTCATGAATGATCCGCACGACATTGCATACGCGTCTAGGATAGCTCGGGCGTTTCATTCGTGTACAATGTTAGGTTTGCCTCTATGCTCAACGGAATACTCTACAACATGCTGCTTCAATTTGACTCGCAGTGGATTGGAGACAAGAGGTCTGGCATTGTGAATAGTGCTGCCCGTCCTGACTACCCTAGCCCGAGTTCGTAATTCAAGGCTTCAGTAACGGCGAGGTGGGGGTGGGGGTGGCTGTCCGTATCCTCCTTGTTGTGGGTTGTAGCCTCCTTGTGGTGGAGGGGGCGCGGGGCGGCCATACCCCGGTTGTGGCGATGGTTGCTGGCCATACCCCTGCTGCGGGTACTGCTGTCCATAATTCTGTTGGGGATAGGGGGGATTCGGTGAAGTGGGTCGGTAACCCTGTTGAGACGGCGGCTGCCCATATCCTTGTTGAGGCGGAGGCTGTCCATACCCTTGCTGAGGAGGCGCTTGGCCGTAGCCAGGCTGCAGCTGTTGACCGTAGCCGGGTTGTGCGGGTGCTTGGCCGTATGGCGGCTGTCCATAACCTTGTTGTGGCGCTCCATGTTGAGCCTGTGGGGAGGCGCCATATGGTGGTCCTGAGGGCCGAGACTGAGAGGTGGCTGTTTCGTCTTTGTTATCGTAGGATGAGTCAATGGCACCAATAAGCATTTTCACAAGCTGCACGAACGTCAGATCACAAGTGCAGCAGAGAAAGTCAAACTACAAACCCATAATTCAGGGGTCAAGAGGACCGGAGGGCTTCTGTTGGACATCTCAAATTCCTCCAATTCGTAGCCTAGAGTGTGTAATCAGCTCGAGAAGTTTTGATTTATCAATCAACTTCACTGTACCTGAGGTGCAATCTATCAGACCGCCAATCTGAGGATCATTGTCCAATTTGCCCAGGAACGTCTGCGCCTCCTTATCTGTCCCCACTTGGGCAAATTGAAAAGCAATGGCACCTGAGCCACATGGCAATCTCGATAATTCGTTGACAGTATTCAAGATGCCGTCGTGAAGCGCCCTCTCTGGCTCTCGTACGGGTATCCCATCAGTGATAGTAACGACCAGCACCGGTTTCTGCAATTGGTTCGACCGGGCACGCTTCAACACAATATCGTCCAATACCTGCGTCCTCAGCTGAGTTCCCAAGGGCGTAATGCCTCGAAATATGGACGGCTGGTTCTGAATATAGCGATTGATGGTCTGTTCGCTGTCGACATGCGTATCTAGGAGGAAGGCAATCTCTGCACTGGTGAACCCACGTGCACTGAGGCTCTCTTCTCCCCAACTCAGCCATTCTCTGCTAGGTCCATTCATGAAGCGGATGTCGATGCCATCGTCGTCAAAGAGCAGAGCTACCTCGAGAACCTTAGTCAAGGTGGCATGGAGATCCCTCTTCCGCGTGCCGCGCTCATCGATTTCAATAGAGCCACTGTTGTCAATGTAAAGGACAATGTCGTACAGGGCCAGCTTTGCAAGATCTTGACCTATAGCTGGCGCGATGTGCCACCT
This sequence comes from Ramalina peruviana, assembly GCA_001956345.1. Lineage (NCBI taxonomy): Eukaryota > Fungi > Ascomycota > Lecanoromycetes > Lecanorales > Ramalinaceae > Ramalina > Ramalina peruviana. Next base: position 42,803 of record MSTJ01000005.1, read on the forward strand.
GGCACAAAGCTCGTCAACTTTGGCAGCTGCTCGTGCAGCCATACGATCAAGCTTAGGGTCATTGGAAGGATAAAAGCTCTGTAATCGCTTTTCTGCAATCAATTGCTGGAAACTCTGTTTGATCACTTGCGGATTGGTGCTTGACGCTTGCGGAGGCTGGTACTGTTGTCCACCTTGCCGTGGCTGTTGCGGAGCATACTGGCCGGGCTGCTGTGGTGGCTGAAAATGACCAGGTTGACTCTGATGGTACATATAATTAGTCCTTCTTGCGCTGTCTACTACGATCGCCCTACGCTTTTGAATGCATTCATATGGTCAAGCTTCCAACTTTGGGTACAAAGCAGGAAGTGGGGGCCGTTGTTCCTTAGAATGAATCACAGACTCTCAAATACACACGTACGACACAACGGAAGGCTGAATGCAATCTGCTATCTTGCCCATACTTGCTACAATTGACGAACATGGAAAACGACGGGAAACAAGGAGTCATGGTAGCTTACCTGACCTTGACCAGGGTAAGGTTGATACTGTGACTGCCCAGGCTACATGATGTTAAGCAAGTCCGGACTTGAATGATTTGATAGACCCTCACATATGCTCCGGCCTTTCCACCTGCCTGCCCTTGGGGTGGAAGACCGCCTTGCTGGGGGTTAGGGGCTCCGTATCCATACTGTCCTTGACCCTGTTGGGGAGGGGCGCCTGACGTGGGTTGAGCAGCTTGTAATTTATCGGCGAACTGGATATACGTCGAGGTATAAGTTAGTGTTGAGGTCGAACTCGTAGAAAAAAGATGATAGCAGCAGACTTACACCCATGGCGGACTGGTAACAATACTGCCTCGTTTGTCCGGCACTGATCGAACGTAGAATTAAGCAGATGAATGGGTTTCAAGAGGATATCTCACAAGTCGTACAGATTGTCAAAGAATATGGGGAATAAGCAAAGGAGTGCGTATGTGCCCTACGGTAACAAGTAGGCGCAGCTTCAAGCCTGACCAAAGGCAGGCACGTGAAGGTTTGGACAAATCACAATCCAGCAATCGTCATTATATGCCTTACGCTTTCAGGTATTTAACACGACCTTCTGAATAGACTTTACGTGCCCTTGAGATGACGCGAAATTGATCAATATTGGAAACAAATAGACAGCGTTGCTTGGGAGCGGGGCAGTCTTGGTCTTCGAAACCAAGGACCACGTTGCTATTCCTGTGGCTTTTCTACCATGATCATCCTCAGCGCAATCTGTAGATTGGACTGATTTGCGGTGCATCCGCCTCACGACCACATAGCTGCCTCTGCCGTGTTTTCTTTTGAAACGACGAAAGCAGATGCGATCTTGTGATAGTTCTACATAGAAGTGAGCCAGTTCCAGGGGCCTCGGGTGCCTTGGGAGGCCCCCCACAAACACGCCAAGGACGGGGGTCCACAGGCCCGCACCGACTTGGTGGGCTTTGTTAGCTGGATTAGGAAAGCACGCCAACTAGGTCAATGTCAAGGTCGAGACTCGCAGCTGATTGCTGTTCACATGCTCCATTGCTCATCAATTTTCTTTGACACGCTCGTCATTGCCGCTATTCTGTGATCCCATTGAGCGTCCTTGAGCCTTCGGACTGCTAGGTAGGCTTGCTTGCGCAGGCTTTGTGCTTGACTCAGTATGCTTGGCTGGAGTCTTTGAAAGAATAACCAGCAGTGGGGCCTGCCCACCTCTGCCACTGCTATACACCACCCTCGAGGATGGGTAATTGCTGGTCGTGTTGTAAGGGTAAGGGACTCCATGCAACTGGCCGTCTGGTATCCACACCCTGACAAGATCCTAGGCCGGTCGAAGGATGGCTCGTACGAGCCAGCGCTTGAAGACAGCGAAAGAGTAGCAGTTGCCGATCTTCTACAATATCTCGAGAATGTACGCCATCACATACCATCACACTGGGGTGCTTACATTCCGTGCTGATGTTTCTTCTAGAGGGCCGAGACCGATTTCTTCAGTGGCGATCCTCTCCGCTCCCTCAGTACCCTTGTCTATTCCGAGAATGTCGATCTACAACGCAGCGCCAGTCTGACCTTTGCAGAGATCACCGAGAGAGGTCCGCGTTAGAATTTCACTCGTTACTCATCAATCGTTAGCTGACAAGGGGCAAATCCTAGATGTCAGGGAAGTCGATCGCGATACGTTGGAGCCAATCCTGTTCCTACTTCAAAGTCCAGACATTGAGGTACAGAGAGCCGCCAGTGCTGCCCTCGGGAATCTCGCCGTCAACAGTGAGCTTGAAACTCCCTCTTGACGAATTCATCTGACGCGCCACAGCCGAAAACAAGGTTCTCATTGTTTTACTCGGAGGACTATCCCCCCTGATAAGACAGATGATGTCCTCCAATGTCGAAGTTCAATGTAACGCCGTCGGATGCATTACCAACCTAGCTACACACGAAGACAACAAGGCCAAGATTGCAAGATCGGGAGCTTTGGGCCCTCTCACCAGATTGGCAAAGTCCAAGGACATGAGAGTTCAAAGAAATGCCACTGGTGCCTTGTTGAATATGACTCACTCAGGTAAAGCCATCTCCTTTCCATGGACGGTCCAGACCTGATGCTGATTGTGGCGCAGACGATAATCGACAGCAGCTGGTCAAGGCAGGGGCTATCCCGATTCTGGTTCAATTACTGACTTCGAACGACGTTGATGTTCAATACTATTGCACCACGGCGCTCAGCAACATAGCTGTGGATGCTGATAACCGAAAACGTCTCGCTAGTGAGAACCGACTTGTCCAGTCCCTGGTCAATCTGATGGACTCGTCTTCGCCCAAGGTGCAGTGTCAGGCAGCGCTTGCTCTCCGAAACCTGGCATCAGACGAGAAATATCAACTCGAGGTTGTCAAAGCCAAGGGCCTACCGCCTCTTCTCCGCTTGCTAGAATCAGCTTATCTCCCTTTAATCCTCTCTGCCGTCGCATGCATTCGCAACATCTCCATACATCCTCAAAACGAATCCCCCATAATCGACGCTGGCTTCTTGAAGCCTCTGGTGGAGCTCCTCGGTTCTACCGATAACGAGGAAATCCAGTGCCACGCAATCTCGACCCTCAGGAACCTCGCAGCGAGCTCGGATAGGAACAAGCAGCTGGTTCTAGAAGCCGGCGCTGTTCAGAAGTGTAAGCAGCTGGTGCTCGAAGTGCCCCTGAGTGTCCAATCCGAGATGACAGCTGCAATTGCCGTGCTGGCGCTCAGTGATGAGTTGAAATCGAAGCTCCTCAACCTTGGCGTCTTCGATGTGTTGATACCTCTAACGGATTCGGAGTCTGTCGAGGTACAAGGCAACAGTGCCGCCGCGCTGGGGAACCTTTCCTCCAAGGTGGGAGACTACACCATCTTTGTGAAGAATTGGACCGAGCCCAATGGCGGCATACACGGCTACCTCAACCGCTTTCTCGCCAGCGGCGACCCTACCTTCCAACATATCGCCATTTGGACCTTGCTGCAATTGCTCGAGTCCGAAGACAAGAAATTGATCAACCTAATCTCTRGGGCTCAAGACGTCAAAAAGATGATACAGAGCATATCAGAAAAGAACGTTGAATCTRACGATGAGGGTGAAGAGGGCGAGGGCGAGGTTGTGGCATTGGCCCGCCGGTCTTTGGAGCTGCTTGCTGGCGGTGATAGCGCTTCACAACGCACAGGCACTACTCTTGTTGAAGGGTGATGCTTGCTTTGACCGTTTGAACTTGCTGCAAGGCGTTTGGGTTGCATTGGGAGTCTCTTCTACCACTGAGGTCTCTATTGAGCGGGCGCACGTATTACTTTGGAAGCTATTTTTAGGCATGATGGGGGGCATGCCGATGTMTGGATGTTGAGGGCATTACTCCTGTGTAATACATTTCACGACAGCGATTGTGTTGGCGTGATATCATAGCGTTGCGAATTGTTAATTCTTTACTATGCATGAGCTCATGGAGCATACATGATCAGTCGGCCATTTGCTGTATTTTCTTAGATGTTGCACAGAAGTTGATTATGATATCTATACGGCATTCGTTCGATCGCGGAATTAATAAATCGATTCCGTTACGGAAAACTTTCTTTGATTTCTTGACATTATTATTATGTCCACCACTGCTCCGAATCTTCCCAGCGTTGCATACCCAGGCTTGTCGCTTGCCTCTACGGCGCAATATGTCCCGGGCCCTGGGACGCATGTTCACGATGGTCAAATAGTCGCCTCACTCCCCGGCCGACCGATCATCACACCATCCCCGTCTTCTTCCACGACCTCCAAATCCTCCAAAGCTGTTCCCCAGGAGAAACCCACCATCACGATCCCTCGTATCCTCCCCTCTCCGCTCTACGCACCGATACCCTCTGCCAAGATCAGCAACACCAACATCCTCCCCACCGTCGGCTGCACCGTCCTCGCCCGCGTGCTGCGCGTCCGCACCAGACAGGTCGACGTGGGCATCCTCTGCGTCAGCAGCCCCTCGCAACCAGGCCAACCCACAGCCGTAGCCGGGGAAGACGATGCTCCCACCTTCCACCCTTGCGCGGACGAATACCCCGCCGTCATCCGGCGCGAAGACATCCGCGCCACGGAAAAGGACAAACTCGTCTGCAGCGAGGGGTTCCGGGTCGGGGATGTGCTGAGGGGGGAGATCATCAGCGTGGGTGACCAGGCGAATTACTATCTCAGCACGGCGAGGAACGAGTTGGGCGTCGTGATGGCGAGGAGTGAGAGCAGCGGGGAGGTGATGGCGCCGGTGAGTTGGCGGGAGTTTGTGGAGCTGGGGACGGGGAGGAGGGAGGGGAGGAAGGTGGCGAAGCCGTTCTGAAAGGAAAGGTGGGTGACCCCCAAGGGGGGGGGTGGGGATGGAGGATCTGATTGAGAGGAGTTGGAGGCTATGTGGAGACGAGGATGGAGGGTTTCACAAACGAACGCGTTGGAAGTCCCACCTAGATCAAGAGATTATTATGACAAGGTGGGCACGCTTCGATAGCAAGTATCCTACCACCTTGTTGATGTTATCATGGGGTTGAGCATGCTGCATTCTATTTCAGGCTATTGCGATCATCTACGGTCCAACGCACAAAACCCTCCTCGACATATGTTGTCTCTCCTGATCTTCCATGTGAGGAATGTTTGTCATTGGAGGCAGATTGAAACCATTGTTGTGAAAACTACGATAACTGACCAAATGCGTGGATATCTTCCAGACTCCATCGAAGATATCGGCCATGGCAATGGGACAAGCATACAAGACCAAGAAGTAATGGCTTACTGCGAGCTTGATCGGAATTCCCTACATCGATTGTGTTTCCTTATCTTACAAGTCGACCCTACATTTGTTGTCACAACGCTTCCGCTATCCCACTCAAGAAGATGCTGAGCCCATGAGCTCCAGGATCCGGTACCTCTTCATATCCACTTCCTCCAACATATACGCTTCTCCCAAGGCTGGCTTTCATTCCTTTGGTATGGTTTGCCCCTTTCTGAGCTTCCTCGGCTGCTTGCTTGACGTCCCCGGTCTTTTCCAAGGTCTTGACGAAGGGGACCAAGGCATCCATCAGGGTTCGATCGCCCGGTTGAGCTGGTGTGTATCGACCCAGGCCTTGTATCGACATCGAAAGCGCTTCTGCCCACATCTTCACTGTCACCTCTGCTGGCGATGAAGGGGAGAGCGACCGCATGTTGCTGGCCAGGGAGTTCAGGAAGATGGCATACAGGGCTCCAGATGTCCCATCCATGGACATCTCAATGGTGGGGCAGAGCTTCGCAAAGAACTGCATGATGTCGTCCGATTTCACCTCATCGATCGCCTTGGCCGTAGCTTCTGCACCCCGCTTCAAGCCAACACCACAATCACCGTCGCCCACGATGGTGTCGTACTTGGTCACCTCTGCTTCGGCGGCAACCACTTTATTTAATGCAGGCGTGAGTACGGACCTCAATCGTTGTGGGGAGAGACGAATGTTACTGGGCTTGACTTCTTCCTGCTCGTCCTCGCGCGTTTCGGCAGGCGGCTTGTACGAGGTCTCGAAGGTTTCCCCTGATACACATCTCGGCCAGCCTACTGCATTTACTGGAGCGTCAATGGCATTCAGCAATGACTTGCCCGGTCCGAGGTTGGTGTCTGACAGCTTCAGCACGGTCAGAATGAAGCCTGGTCCATCGAGGCTGCCAAAGAGGGTGCCTTGAATGATCCGTTTGGGCTTGATGCCATATGTCTTGTCCAATTGGGCTAATGCTTCGTCCAGAATTGCCCCCAACTCCAGATTGCTTGTGCCGCCGTAATTGTTGAGCTGCAAGACGGTGTCGTCGGAGTTCTCGATTTTGACATATGCCCTGTCCTCATCACCTTGGTCCAGCATTTGGCTCAGCATGGTCTTGATCAAATTTGGCAAGTCGCTCTTCATTTGAAAACATCCGGGCTCATTATGGACACCCATGCCCACCTCAACCAGACCGTGTCCCAACCTTTCCTCCTCATCTTTGGCTTCGTCGACGTCCTTGCCAGGCACATGAACCCTGCTCAGGCTCGCACCAAGACTGACCATATTTGAGACAACAGATCTGCCCACTCGTGCACAATCAGCCAAGCCTACCCCCTTTTCCGCCAAGGCGCCGCAGATCTTGACGACAAGAGCGGTGCCACTCAAGCCTCTCCGTCCCACCTTTCCGCTCTTGGCTCTCCCCACCCCGACATCATCACCCACAACGACCATCTCGACCTTCTTGCCCAACGCCCGGGCTTTCTCCACCCCCATCCCAAAATTCAGCACATCGCCCGTGTAGTTAGTGGCGATCACCAAGATCCCTTCACTCTCGGGTGGTAATCGATGCTGAAGACATGTCCGGACCTGCTCAGCGGCCGGTGAAGCAAAGATGGTCCCGGCTACACAGGCTGTGAGCACACCCTCGCCCACGAACCCCGCGAAGCCGGGCTCATGGCCGGAGCCGCCGCCGGAGACAACGCTGACATGCGTGGGAGATTTGAGGGATGATGGGTTGCGGTATATGATCTTGTTCTTCTCGTCAAAGAGGAGGGACGGGTTGGTCTTGGTCAGGGAGTTGAGGGAGGAGAGGACCGCGTGAGTGGGATCGGTGAGGTAATGTTTGGCCGCCGACATGGTTCACGGGGGGTGAATCAATTGGTCAGTAATGTCAATTGCAAAGGAGCGCTTCACCAGAAGAGGAGGCAGAAGGAACCCCTGGGAGCCAGGAACGTAAATCATGACTGGGCAGAGTCAGTTCGCCCTTTCAGGCTGTCCGCCCGGATGGTGGGGATGCGGAGAGATTGCGGGGCAACGACGTAAATTTGGAGATTCGCTCGGGATTTCCACTTCGGGGTGATCCCCTCCCCCACCACCCCTATGACGCAATCTAAAGATTTTCCAGTCGGATGCAGGACGAATCCCGACGATTGTTCATTTCAAAATCTCTAATTCACTCATGCTTTCGCGGTGTGTACATCATCCTCTGCTAACGAAACCCTTTGGAGTCTGTGCAGCCAGCGTGAGCCCCTGCCCGCCGACGCTTGGCCCTGCGTGAAGTGAGCTAATGGCTAAGAAGCTCACCTTAACCCGCGCCATGCATATCACCTCGATACCCATGTGTGAGACTGAAAGAATCTTCTCCCTATTTCGCCAGTCACACTGACTCGTCGGTTCGAAAGGGACTGGGTCCAGCAACAACTATGCCTACCTAGTCAAGGATGACAAGACGAATGATGCCGTGATCATCGATCCCGCAAACGCCCCTGAGTACGTATCTTGTTCTGGTCGATGCGCTTCCAAAAGAGTTGCTGAGCCCCCACGTCAGAGTCACACCAGTCTTGAAGCAGCACCTTTCGAGTGGACAGATGAACCTCACATCCATCATCAATACCCACCAGTACGTCCAGGAGCAAACCCCCCAAATGCTCTCCCACGCTCACCATAGACAAAGCCACTGGGATCATGCCGGCGGCAACGACAAAACAGTAAGACCCCCATCACAATCCCTCGGCCCCACGAAATAACGCTCATCCGCCCTGCTGCGCCCTCCCCCTTAGCTTTCGGATTTCAAAAACCTGAATCTCAAAGTCATTGGGGGGAAGGACTGCCAATCCGTGACCTCCACCCCCAAACACGGCGAGACCTTTCAGATCGGATCAGGTATCTCGGTCAAGGCCCTCCACACGCCGTGTCACACGCAAGACAGCATCTGCTGGTTCATGCAGGACGGCGACGAGAAGGTCGTGTTCACGGGGGATACGCTATTCATTGGAGGTGATACACCACCATTTCCCGTGAGAATAGCATCGACGCATTCAAGCTGAAACGGGATGCAGGATGCGGTCGGTTCTTCGAGGGCACCCCGGCGGAGATGCACAAGGCACTGAACGAGACGTTGGCGGCCCTGCCGGATGATACGAAAGTATATGTGAGTCAGGCGAAGACCTTGGAGGAGGCAACCCAGAAGCTTGGGGAATGAGAGAGAGAGACTGACGCATATGGGGCGCGCAGCCGGGACACGAGTATACGAAGCAAAACGTCAAGTTCCTGGTCACGGTGCTGCAGAACGAAGCGGTCCGGAATTTGCAGAGGTYTGCGGAGAACAATGAGCAGACCCAGGGCAAGTTTACCATTGGAGATGAGAAGGTGAGGAAAAATCCCACGGCCGCAGTTCCCCGAGCTATAGAAATTGGCACTGACGTTTTTCTTCAGCAATACAATGCATTTATGAGAGTCGATGTAAGATCAGACCTGCCGTGTGAGATGGAGCTGACAGTCTACAGGATCCGGAGATACGGAAGGCGACGAGCAAGGAAAATCCTGTCGACGTTATGGGAGCGTTACGTGAAATGAAGAACGCCATGTGAATCGAGTCAACCTGACCGGTGGTCAACCCACATCTTGATGGCTGCATCTGTACACTAGTGCACCCAAAAGCACATGTAGTGCATTCATTTGCAAGCACATGCAAGCCGTTCGCAGTCCCCATGCCAGACATTTACCCCTCATGACGTAAGACCTGCTGCTTATATGCTCGTTCTTTGCAAATATCCGAATGTCCGTTTTGCTTATTGGGGAGTTTTCAATATAAGCTTCTGTCATCCTGAACACAAAAACACTTCGGTATTTCTTCGGACTCGTACATCACCTACATCAAACATGTCTGCAACTGCAAACGTGACCAACGAGGCGACCGGTGACCCGCTGTCAAGCAAAAGTCAAATCTTGGAGACCGGAGCTTCAGTAGCACAGGTGATCCCATCTCTTTGCTTTTCAGACAACCTTGGATAACAAATGGACTGATATTGGCCCACTTTGCAGTCGTTCGGACCAGTCAAACAAATCTGCGCTCACCTGAATGCTTTTCACGTGTATGCGTCTGATCCAAGTCGATGCGTCGAGTCGAATCATTATTGCTCGCACCTCAACGAAGGTAAGGTCTCTTAAACTTCCGGGCCAAGCCTACTGAGGCCCTTTTCTGGGATACTCACATTCTCATCTGCTGTCAGATGTCCGCCAGTGCTTGATATACGATACCCCAGAGCCCAATGCTCGCCTCATCGGTGTCGAGTACATGATCTCAGCATCTCTGTACCGCACTCTTGACTCGGCCGAGCGCAAGCTCTGGCACTCGCACGTGTTCGAGGTCAAATCCGGCATGCTGATCCTGCCCGGCCCCGCAGCGTTACCCACACCCGCGTGGGAAGTTGCAGAGACCAAGGAAATGGAGGACGTGGTCGGTCTGTACGGGAAGACGTACCATTTCTGGCAGGTGGACAGGGGCGACAAGTTGCCTCTTGGTGGGCCAGAATTGATGATGAGCTTCACGGAGGAGGGGCAGTGTCCGCCGCCCGGGTTCAAGGAGGTTGTGTCGGAGAGGGATCAGCGGTACGGGATCGATCATGAGCAGAAAGCGAAGAAGAGGGGGTATATCAAGGAACCGGAAGTTCACGAAGATGCCGACAGTATGTGGTTCAAGTTCAATGCGGACGGCGTCAAGGAAAAAGTTGGTGGAGCAGCTTCAATGACTGGTAAAGCTTCCACGCGTTTGCCATTTGCCATTTCTCAATGGATAAGATGTGGCTTACCAATCCATAGACACACACATGACGGTCTGAAGACGAGGGTTGCTCGTGTCTCTCGAAAGTCTCTGTTATCAATCTCCACTCATATCTGTACCCGATATCTCCTCTCTGGTAAGCAGTAGAAGCTCAATGCTTAACGTCGAGCCCAGTGAAGGGTCGAGCGAGGAAGATACGGTGACTTCGAAAAGGAAGCCTGACTTTGGTCTTGCTTCTCTTTCCACACTTGCTCATCCTAGGAATATGAAGGAGATGGCAAGCTCTAGCATTTTTGGAAGCGTGTGCATTTCAATAAAATATGAAATATGTAGCAACAATTTTTGCATCATATACAGTTCACGATTCATAAGGAGGATGCAAGGGAACACATGATTCTTCAGCCTACCGCGGCCTTGCCTTGAAAGGCCCAATTTGTGGCAATGTACAACTGCCCGTTGGGACCAACAGGAGCATCAGGCACAAATGGCCTCTTAATTGACGCATCGTCCGGGCATACAAATTGGGAATTCCATCAAGCACAATGAATACATTCACTGAACAGTGAAGGGAAATCAAGATGAAATCTCCGGCAGAGACTCCRACGCTAACCTAAGTCCAGCTCTAGCGCCTCGCTTCCATCCGCCAAAATCTTGGCATCACAACCGTACTCGGTGAACAGCTGAAGAGTGCGCAGACCATCCCACTACCTATCAGACATCCACAGATTCGCCCACCCTTTCTAGACTGACTGAGGTACTCCGCCAGCAGGTACCAAACCCCTTTCCTCTACCCACAAAACGTCGATCGACCCACTAACACAAAAACCCGCGATTCCAGTTCCCAAACCCCCCAACCTCTCGTCCAAACCATGTCCCACGAATCCGTCTGGTACTCCCGCCCCCGGGGCTATGGCAAAGGCGCCCGCTCCTGTCGGGTCTGCAAACGTTCGTCGAGCCCTTCCTTCCGTTTTTTCTTACCGCTCTGGGCGATGATAATAGAGCGGTTGGCTTATAATGTGTATGAAACAGACAAAGCCGGTCTCATCCGCAAATACGGCCTCAACATCTGCCGGCAGTGCTTCCGCGAGAAGAGTCAGGATATCGGCTTTACCAAGGTGGGTGCATTGCTTCATTTCCTTGCCCGAGTGGGGCATGCTTTCAGTTGGGTTGGGTAGGAGCGCAAGGAAGGGAGGGGAAGGGGAAGGGAGGTCGGAGGCTGTTTTGGAAAATCGTTCAGGGGGGAAAAGGATGGAGGCCTCCTCGAGAGGAGAAAGAGAAGGGACGGAGACTTCTGAGGTTGAACAGTCAACGATTCTTGTCGTATATCTGATGGCAGGCTATCCGAGTCAAAGAGACGGCTGAAGAGAATTTTGTTCGAAAGATGGCCGCTCAAGAACAGAACTTGTTGAGGGGCTAGCAGAGGGGGGAGTCTGCTCTGGATTACGGGCGATCTCCCAAAGGAATATACTGACTTGTTTCCTTCACAGAACCGATGATACATTCGCCCTGTCGTGAGTAGAAGGGGAAAGATTGCAGAGCACGGGTCAAGGAAGTTGGGGAAGAGCAAAGCCTGTCAAGGAGGCATGAGATCAATTGCTTGGGCGCATCAAATCTCACGGGAGTCTGAAGGGAACAAATACATCAATTCAGCTATCTGCTTGTGCTTCCTTCTCCTGCCATTACATTCCACATCTGATCATACTGCTCATTTCGAACATCCGTCAAGATGGGCCAGCCACCAAGATTCAGACAGCCGCTCGAACGAAATCTGCGATAGAAGTGCATCGATAAGTCAAGTGCACCTCATTGTTCGTGCGTGTCACTATTGCAAAATGCAGGCTTCCTTGTAGTACGGGCACGCTCTTGAGATGGTGGGTGTCAGTTACCGAGCGCCGACTGTTCAAACCTTTAACCAGGTGTGTCACCCAAGGTGGGACCTGGACATTGTCCATGGCTGATAGGCCCATCTCCCTGGTGAATGTCTGTGATGAAGCTGGAGATGATGCATCTGATTGACATGGAGCCTCAGTCGTCCGACGCGGAGGAGTGATCCGGATTGAMCTTCCTCAATCCGCCTCCGCCTAGCACGTTGATCTGCAAATCAACGCTCCTCATTCCGTTCCGAGCGCAAGCGTTCGTGTCTCTTCTCTGTTTCGCCACGGTCTGCGCTAGCACGCCCAAGCTTGCCAGTCGCTTTTCCGCATCCTCTGCCCGGCTTCTCCAAAAATCCCTCTCCTTCTTAGCCTCTCGTACCTTTTCATTCAGGGTCCCCTTTTCCGCATCCGTTACAAGTCCTCCCTCTCGAGAAGCTCGGGCGGCCTCCAGACTACGCCTGGTGGTGTTGATTTCTTCATTCTTCTGCTCGATCTCCTTTTGAAGTCGTGTGATTTGGGCGTAGAGGGCTGTATTGACTGAACCGCTACGCTTGACGGTAAGAGGTGGAGAGTCCGAATTCCTAGCTCCAGCTGACGGAGATCGAGATTTCGAACGCCCACGTTCTATGACAGTCGAGCGTGGAATGTCGAGGCTGTCTTGATGAGATTTGGCATCCGTTGTACTTTGATTCAATGACGCCACATTTGAGCTGCCATCAGTATCCCCTTGTATTTCTTTAGCGATTTGCACCCCAACATCAATATTGGCTTGCTGAGCACTTTCTGTGCGCTTCTCTGCACTGAGGAGAGGAGACTGTCGTTTCACTGGGCTGTACGAATCTCTCTTTGGGGTACACGGAAGGCTCGAGGTTTGACGTTCACGTCCGACGCTGTTAACAGGTTTTGGAATCTGGGTTTCCTTGAGGAAGCTTGAGACCGTCAAGGTGGCGAATGGATCATCAAGTGGCGAAATCTCGCTGGGCAATGGTCGAATGAGAGCTTGGACGACAGGAAGAGAAAGGTCTGCGGTTGTCTTAGCTTTGAGCCCCTTCACGTTGCCAGCGCTCCTCGGAGTAAGTTTGACGTCGCCGTAATCTGGCTGGGTGAGAAATCTCGGCGCTCCTTGCTGAAAGGAATCCGAAGTTGGGGTAACATCAGTCTTGAATTCGACTTTAGAATCATGTCCGAAATCTTCTTTATCGGAGGCTGTGACTTTAGCCTGAGGATCAGTCAGAGTTGGCGTCTTTAGATGAAGGGATGATTTGCGAGGGGGATGCCAGTCATGTGCAGAGTTGCTGCTGCAATGCTGCTCCGGAAGCTCTTTCTGAAACGCGTGATCAGCATTGATATTGTTCTGAGAAATCGAGATGCTTTCGTTGAATCCCGGTGGTCCTGCAGATAAAATACTTCGGGGATCTGCAGTTCCCGGCCTGTTACCCTGTTGATCAGGCAGAGAGGCATGGCTTGAACTCAATGAAGCCTGATGCGAACTGATACGTGGCGGCAAGATTTGTCCCATAGCCATTGGATCAAGTTTCAAGGCTTGGGGTCTTCGCCTGCGCTCAACAGGCGACCCCGACTCTCTCGCTCTTGCGGCTTCAGCATGATCTGGATTTGGTCGACCTTGGCTGAGTTGCTGAAGACTTGAGGAACTTTCCGCCAGTAACGGCAAGATCGATGGTTCTACATCGGCTGGCATCTGGTGATGGCTAAGTGAGCTTTGTGAAGCATCCTTGGAGCTCATCCTCAGCATTCGTGACCTGCTCCTGGCTTTGATCTTTCGTTTCAGCGTAGTACCAACGGGGATAGCCTCACGCATCATACCACTCCTCATTAGGTTAAGAAACTGGAGTTCGTCGTCCGAGACCTTGATGGCGTGATGATTCTGCAATTGACTCGACGATCTTTTCGGACGCCTCATATTCTCCCCATTTGAGGATGCACCAGCCGCATTTGTGATGATGCTCAGTTGGGTCACGACTTCGGGCCATGTCAGGAGCAGCAATTGCATTATACTAGCACACAGATTCGCGCGGTCAACGTGAGCCTCCAAAGCTGAGGATGTGTCAAGCTTAGCCGAACCGGTAGACAACCTCTTCTTTTTCGCTCGGCTATTACTTTCAGTCGATATACGAGCGGTCTCTCCTTCGCCGTTATCGTTGCAATCGACATCGTCGATCAGATTTCCGATCAGCAAGGGCCCCAAACAGACACCTAGAGATTGGAAGCCCATAAGCTCCGATAGCTCTTTCTTCGTTAGGGTCCCGTTGCCGCCTACTGGGGACATCTGACGAGCTGTCTCAGCCTCTTGGCCCAAGTAAGCAAAGAGACCTAAGACCGCTTGGATGAGACTCGTTCGAAATGGAGAATGGAGGGAGGACACGGCAAGAGCAATGAGTCGAGCTCTCTGGCTGGTCGCCTCTACTTGCGAGGTATTGTACAGTGGCTCGAGCTTCTCGTTCAAGAAGATCGCACGCAAGCTGTTGAACAATTCGACTGAGCCCAAGAGACCTCCCGGTAGACCATTCAGCACCTTCTTGAAGAAGGATGCGACGTCTGGGAGGGCATAGTCGATATGTAATGGCAATTGGCCTGGCTGCACTGTCGTCTGTACTTTGGAAGGACTCCCAGCTTGAAAGAATTGATGTGAATAGTAGTCGTAGAGGGCATTCACGATCGTGGTCTGACCCGAAACTCGAAACAACCCGGGAGCGTTGACACCTACTCTCGTTAGTCTGGAGGAATCCAGTCGTGGGCGGTTGCATCATACCATGCTCTAACAGATATCCAGCGGTTGCAGACAGACAGGTAGGGAGGCTCAATTGGTTGACGGCAAAACCCTGTGGGAGCCTTATGACTCCCGTTCCACCGAGTCTGCAGGTCTCCTCAAGCGACTTCTTGTCCAAGATGTTCTTGCGGCTGCCATCAGACACCTTTCTGCTGATACTCTTCCTTCGAGACATCGGCTTGTAGGTAGTTTTTGCTCTGTATGAATAGGAAGAGATGCTGTTGGGGAACAATTTACGGCGGACCCAGCCCTGCTTTCGTTCTTTGGTATCTGCCTTGATCGAAGTCTTCTCGATTTTCAAATCTTGGGTACAATCAGCAAACCAATCACAACGCGGTTCAGGCATCCCTCACCACTCGACGGAATAAGAAGTGGAGGTAAATCGTGCTTGCTAGCCAAGGCGTTGTACTCTTCATTGCATTTTGCCCTCATTAGGCCGTGTGATGATCCAGCAAATTGGGTGAAGTTTGGTGCGCTGAGTTTGCTCACGGAGCTCCAAGTTGTGCTCGTGACCCGTGATCCGTAGCTTGATTCGTTTGCCCCATCATACGAATTACCCTGGCTAGGCTGCCGAGGCGTCCGAATGAGAGAGCCCGTCTCTTCATCTTGGCCGTGTTGGCTGCGAGGGGACCGTCGATGGGTAAGGAGGTCGGCATCTTGGCCTTCGGATGAAGAGTGTGGGTAGACACGCATTGGATGAAGTAGCAAGAAGTCCTGAAAATATTCGTGAGCCTGATAGTCATCACGAGCGTTGAGGAGAAAGCCCACATTTGGATTGCCTTCTTCAGAGAGCGGGCGTCTGGCTCTCTCCATGCTTGACTTGAGCAGATTCTCAGTCACCTGTGTAGCTAAACGATCCGGCTTTTGCGAGGGGAGACGCGTTCTTCCAGGTATGGTGAGGGTATCCAGAGAGGTTCGACTCACCGCACGGGAAGGCACAGTTGATTCGTCGCGGTCAGCCTCATTGTCCAAGCATATGAAGGAGCCAAGCGATCTTGAACGCTGCATATCGAAGTATGCTTGTATCGATGCTTTTTGGTCGAGGTGAGAAAATCATGACGACTGTTTGTTGGCATGCCGCTGTATTTGTTGCTATCCGGAAATGGAATGCTCTTACCTGGGTAACCCTATCGGATAAGTATTGTTGATGCGTACCTTCCACAAGAGAAGTTCATGGAATAAATCTGACTGGAATTCAAAGCGAAAGAGGCTGCGCGTACGGGTAGTAGAAGAGTGACACGCCCCGAGTGAATTGGTCATTCTTTGGAATCGAGCGGTCATGCTTTTCATTTCATTGACACATATCGCAAAACATGAAAAATGGTTGTACCTCTGCCGACCACGTTTCAACAGATGGCCCAAGGGCTTCCACCGTCTGGTATAAAACACCTGCAATGCATCATGACCTTGTTCTCCCCGTCCTTCCTGTACTATTCGCCCTCGCCTTCTAGGAGGATGTACTCTAGAATATCACTGAGCGAGATGATACCTGTCAAGCGATTGTCCTCATCAATGACAATGAGACGGTGAACGCGCGATCTTCGGATGGTGTCAAATATGGCATCAAGGCGGTCATCGATGGAGCAGGTGTAGATTCCGGGGAAGTCCTCGGACCGTTTTTTCAAGGCTTCACCCACGTTCAGATCAAGATCATCATACATCCCTCCTTTGATGAGTGTGATGACGTCGACCGCTTCAAACACGTTGGTTACAACGCCTGGACACGTTAGTCAAAGATCGGTAGACAAGCCTCATGTTCATCAAACTTACCGTCCGAGTTGACGATTGGCACGCTGGAGATGGAGTCCTTGACTAGCTGGTGAATAACGTCAAAAACTGGAGTCTCCATCCGTGCAGTCTCTAGGTTGCGGTAGGTCCCTAGTTTCAAGTGTTTCAATGGCTTGCGGAGGAGCTGCGTTTCGGACACGTTCACGGCCACAAACTTCAAGATGCGATACTGCGTGACAACGCTGACTACCATCGCTCGCCGCGTCTCATCATCTACGTCCACCAAGGGTATGCGACGAGCCTTAGACTCCAGCATCGAGCGGCAAGCCTCATAGAGGGGCCGCTGCGGATGTATCGATATGGTCTCCAGCGGTTGGACGCCAATCGCTTTCTCTATGTCTACCTTGAACATCAATGCCATGGCAAGTCCARGGTACTGCCGAATAATGCTTACCTCGTAGACTACTCAGCTTGAATTGGTCGATGCGGTTCACGGCTTCGGGATTCTGCCAGTAGTACTGAATGAGGTTGAGGTAGTCGGACGTCGTGAGTAGACCAGCGAAGGTCGATGTTTTAGAATCCCAGAGCGGTGCTGAAACGATACCTGCTACCATTAGCACAGAGAGCGTAGTGAACCAAGTTTGACGATGATCAGACCATTTTGGATCAAGATGGTCAGGCTCTTCTTGACCATGAGACTCGTATCAAAGATGATCAAGCGAAAGCTCAACGGCAGAACATCGTAGCTAGTCCTCACTTTGAGAAAGTCTCGGATTCTTTCCTGGAGAAAGAGACAAATCAAATGTCCCAAGTTAGCTTCGTCCTCCATCCGGTTTTGTTGGAACAAAGCGTTCGACAGGAAGACCCACCAAGCCCAGCCTTTGATCCCGATCAATGGCGCTCTCAGAGTCGGTCTTTGGTCCATAAGACATCTGAGTAGGGTTGGGATGAGACTGGCCCCTGGAACGGCGCAGGTACGAAGAAGGTGCAACGAATCCAGACGGCTCATGACTTTTGTGAGTAGGCAGGCTAGCCATTCTGGCTTCTGGACAGGGGCCGAGCGCAGCAAGACGTCCTGTGATCTCTTAAGCCTTGTTGCGAATTACCGCCCTTCCGGCGGCTCTGGCTTGTCTGGGAACCTTTGGAGAAACCAAAAAGGGGGGCCGGTGGGGCCTCTTTGGCCTCTATCCAATCCGATTGGCTTGTCAGAGCCTATTCTGCAGAACTGTACCCGTTGACCTGTTTGTTGATTTCACGTTTTGAGTTAAGAAGAATGCGTTCCTGAGGAATTCCGGAGACTTGCGAGTGGTTCTCACGTGCATGACACCGAAGACGGAGGAGGGCTCAAAGCACACTGCCATATCTGGGTATTGGCCATCCGACCAATCAAATCCTTGTACGGACCGAGACTAGTGTCAGGGTTGGATCGAGTGTTATCAGTACATGAGGCTTTTCATTCTTTATGATTATTTGGCAGGGTTGAACTGGACTTTCGGAAGGCCAACTCTTATAGCATTCCGATACCTCTTGGTCTTCCCGAACATTGAGAGGGGCTCCATGGCTCGATCGAATGATCCTTGTCACCACTGGCCGTGTCTTCATTCTCCGATTCTCGACTTTCAAAGAATCCTGCTTCCCACAAGCCTCTGCTTTGCGAAGAGCCTGAATCTACGGTAGACACTCCAAAAGATCCCAAATCCCTCCAGTAGTGCTCCCACAGCCAACCTAGCGCCTTTGCATTTGCATCCCTTGACACACTTAACGTAGGCATTTCCCCGTGCGTAGCTTCATGCCTCAGATCTACAAACATGGTTGGTAAGCCCAACTCGCCAGCTTTGGCGTACATAGACACTTTGAACTTGGCAGTCTGGGACGCGTCCAGGAGGGCCGTGACGAAGCGGGTCAAGGCCGTAATGTAACCTGCCTTGAGTGCGAAGACCGAAATGTGGGAGCATTGCGATGGGGGGAGATCTGCTAGAGCGGCTTCTGTGAGCAGCCATGTGGATTCTATTGCGTGCGGTAAATGGCCACGGAGCTTCCAACCCGATATCTGGGGTGCCCAGTAGAATTAGTGGCCGAAGAGAAACGTTTGCCAGATGAAAGCACACGGCTTACCAAGTCACAGGCTTTTCGCTTCAAAACGTCATGGTCATCAGCAGTCGGATCTTCGGGTAGCAAAATGGCCTGAGGTCGCTGCTTCTGGCTGGGGTATAACCATTCCCGAACCTCTAGCAACTCGTTCTGATGTCGCCATGGAGTGAGCACGATTCGCGGCATTTCAGTCGCCTCGAGGAAACCACAGGTTAGACAATGACAAAGATTGCCACGCAACAATATAAACACTGTGATGAAGTCTCTGTACGGTAGAATATTTATTACGTGGAAATTGCGAAGCCGTCAATGAAAGTTAGATGAAGCTAAATACTAAGTAGAATAATCATATAACATCCACCTCCCCCTGTTGCAACAGCTATTCTCACTACATTGTTGTTCATTTGCTGCACTTCTTGCACGACTTTCGCACTGACTTCAGATTGCTCAAATGTGTGCGGCAGAGTCCTGTTTGCCATGTCAAAGGGGAAAGACCAATGGTGCTGCCTTGCTTGAACTTACCACGATGATCTGGTATCGTTTCATCTTGATCTCGTCCCCCACCTTGGCCAATTTGATGATGGCGGCCCAGTCTGATCCAGTCTCGTGGCCGTGATGGTGGTTGTACGTCACGTCTCCGTGCACCATCAGGTCCATTTGATCACTTCCATGAGTGAAAATCTGGATGGGCGAATGATCCCTGTTGGGAATGTGGGACCAGATGGCTTTGCGCAAGGCAACAACCTCTTGGCCTTCTGTCAGCAGGTTGCTCTGCGGACAGTCATGCTGAGAGCGCGGAGGCTGTGCAATGTGCTCTGCAGACACGGATCCAAGGAGGTCAATACTGACCTTGACGACCTTTGGCCTTTTTGGTGTTCATGATGTATTCACCATCTTCGGTGAATAGGTCGGCAAAGTCATCGTGCACATTGGGGTCATTGGACGCCTCGTAAAAGTTGTGCAGGTAGTCGTGGATCTTCTTGTCTTTGATGGTGTCAGGAACGTAATCGGGAAGTCTGGTTGACGACATACTGGCAAGAGTCCAAAAATCAATGGAGCATCAGTGGGAGTACAAGGAGAGGTCAACTCAGCCAACGTGGCCTATATGGATGTTGGCACTGAGTCATGGCATCAAGCACGTTGATGTCAAGCTCCGTTCTGGCTTCACTTGGCTTTCTCTAGCTTGATAGCAACCCCCTCACGCTCTAGTTTGGGAACAGAAATACACTTCAAATTTCCAGACCAGAGGCACCGGCCGTTTTGACAGCTGCACGTTGAAGATCACCGCCAGCCACAGACTCATGCAGACACAGAGACGATAGGCGACGACCTTATGCGAAGTGACATCATGCTCCTCTTGAGAAGCCATCAAGATACCCGAAGAGGCCTAATGTGACGCCAGAGTGTTTGATTTTCTATTGTCCATTTGCGAATGTTAGGGGAGGGGGAGACGATGTTGGAAAGCACAGCTTGAGGTATAGTCTTGAATGATCCTTGTACATGCTCAGGATAGCGCTGAAATCATCATTTCCTCCCCTTACCGAGCATCAACAAGCACATGACGAGCGAAAGTCATACAACAAAACGAACAGCAAATGATGTGGAAGCATTTGGACCTACAAGACCGATGTTCGGCTTGATTCGGATTCAAGAGTCGGCCTATGGCATGAGATAGCGTTGAAGCTTGAGAATGTTGTTGTAGTCGTCACTTGGAGCTCTTGGTCTTGCTCGTTGGTCCTGGAGTAGATTGGAACACTTGGCAGCCACCTAGTAACAAGGCGCAGGACCACACCAGCATATTGCAAATGTTGCGGCTCGACTCCGGTAGCTGTAGATCCGGTGCCTGATTAGCTGACAGAGTTCAACGGAAGACCTCTGGAAGTCTCTATTGAGACCAGACTTGGCACGAACACATCCGAAGGTTTGCCTGTCCAAGATTCAGCCAGCTTCACCTGTCAGTTTTGATTTCCATGACTAAGTCGACTTTGAATGACGTGCACGCTTCGTTCTGGCTGGCCAATAGTGGGAAATTGTGCTAGACATTGTGATGCATCATGAAGGAACAGCTCTTTCTTCCGTCTCGCTCACTATGGGTATCTATCGAAACATGCACGCTTTCGTTATCGTCACGCAGGGAGATGGCCTCAACACTGCCAATTCGCCCCTTTCAATGGCCCCTAAAACCACAAAGCATTGCCTAGATCGGCAGGTTGTGGCTTTTCCATGCTTACGTTCAGGCCTTGGATGTCGTTGTTGAAAACGTGGTAGTCGTTATATTGATCGTTATCTGGGAGTGATTCGATCTCGTCCATCAAGAGGAATGACTGATTTGAAAGATCACCGTATGTCGGGTATACGGCAGCCCCTATCTTTGGAATCGCCTCGGGTATCTCCTCCGCTTCCTCGATGTCATCGCTTGACTCTTCGTCCTCCTCATCATCATGTGGCGGCGGCTGCCACATTTCTTCAAGCTTGAGATCTCTGCCGCCTGTCATCATCCTTGGTACATTCCTGGCTTCGATAGCCCGTGTGGACATGCGGCCATTATCGGTATTATCGTAAAGACCTATGCCAACCAATTCCTCGCCACCATGCGGCGGTGTATCCGGGAGTTCTTTCGTTTGTAGGTATTCTAGGTCGTACTCCAATCGAGGCTCCGGATTGGTAGGCGCCAGAGCGGCTTCTGGATCCATTGCAAGGTTGGTCGAGCTAGGCCACTGATCTATCGAACATGCGGAGGAGGGGTAGGTCTGAGTGGACTGGCTCGGGAAAGGCTCGTTGTAGGCATTAGAAGGATACGAGAGATGGGTATATTGTAGATCGGGCCCACTGGTTGGGTACTGCGGTGGATTGAATTGTGGGTATGTTGGTCCTGTCCCGGCATAGTTCCCGTAGCCAATAGCAAAGGCATTGTGGATGGATTGCTGTGCCGTCGGATGAGATAGATTGGTCACGGCGAGATTTTCGAACCCAGAAATGGCGCTTCCCATACCTTGTTCTCCGTAAGCAGCATTCTCGGGAGTCGTCTGGTTCGGTATGGAAGCTGGGTGCCAACTAAAGGGTCGGACATTGTTCGAAGCGGGCCCCGAACCCTGCAAATTCGACCGCCTTTGCTCTCCGCTGTGACGAGAGGCCTCATGAGGACGACCGGAATGAGCTGCGGTTGTCCTTCGACGTGAAATGTAGTTGGGGCTGTTCCCTGTACTGGGCAATTTCGAAATCCTGGCAGAGCCTCTCTTGCTGCAGTTGGACGCTGTACTAGATCTCGTAGAGAGACGGCGCATGAGCTGAGATCGTGCCAGTTGTGCACACCAGTCTTGTGAAAGGGTATTGTATTGCGGAGGAGGCATTGCGAAGGGAGAGATCATCTCGAATGGAACGTCTGTATTGTGCCATTGGGCCATTTCTCGCCGTGGACGTGTGCGACGCTGGCACAACAAAAGTGACTCTTTTTAATCAAAGATGTAATGAAGAGACGCCAAAGCCTCAGGGATAGACAGGATTTTTAAGCGGGTGGCCAGACATTGTACTACCGTAGAATAGTGTCAGGCAGGGAAAGCTAGTTGGACGAGCAGGCACGTCCAAGATAAGTGAAATGAAACAAGGAAAGATCAAGGCGCTCAGAGTTATTACACAATGAAGGTGTCAGAAGTTCGGAACGTAATGTGGCCTGGCCCTCAGAAGTGTAAGACCAGCATAAGAGTTGAGACGGATCCAAGGACGGCCAACGAACAGCATTTTGAGTGCGAATTGGCTCGCAAGGGCAAGGCACACCAAAGGCAACGGCAAAGTAACAAGTTTCATCTTTCCGTGGGAATGGAAATCCCTGTCGTTGAGTCTCACGCCAACAGGAAAGCATGATGGGGAAGAATGGCCGAGCGTGGTCTGAGTGGACGGCACCATGAGTGGTAAAGAAGTGAATTGAGAAAGTAAGGAGCCGGTGACGGGCGGCTGCAATGTGCAAGCTGGAATGGTGGGTGTATGGATCATCAACCAGCATCTGCAGAGTGCATAGCGGCGGATTAGTGTAGTCAAAGAGACTCGCTGTAGGTGCTCTAGTATTAGTCTGCTCCCGCAAGCCGCATTGATATTATTTTAGGTGGTGCGACCATGCAGGATTACAGGAAGCGAGCAATATTTGGACGCTGATGAATTGGTGGTGGATCTCGAAAGTTGAAACCGGGTGAAAAGGAGAAGGGCAGAGACATCGGGACAAGGGGGGGGCTTTTCCGTGTGGCACGCGAGTGGCTTTAGCACTTGGACCCAAGCCGGTAATCACTGATCTGGGTTCGATCATGGTGAATCGGTGTGAATTTTAAGTGGGCGAGATGTGCATATTGAAAGGCGCAGGGCTAGTAGCATCTCCGTCGCGGCGTCACCACTCAGCACAGAGTTGGTCCATTATTGTCATTTGCTGCCTGCCAAAAACGGTCGCGCTACCCATAGGGAACGGACAAATGCTGTAGGGGTGCTTAGCGCCAGCAGTAGACACAACCTCTCGCTTATGGTTCGCTGGCTTGGCTGGTTTGACGGTCGAGAGATCCAACGTCAGGTTGTCCGCGCTACTACTTTGTGTGCTTGTACCGTTGTACGACGACTGTGCATCTGTGACTTGGTCAGCATGCGGCATGCAGTCCGGCCCTCGCATGGCCCTGCATAGATCATGAACGCTTATGCCGACATGGATGATGGATGATGGAGCTTTAGAGTAGTCTCGCCCGTACCACCCTATCCTCGCTTATCATTAGCGGGCACGTCGCCTTCACTTACGAATCCTATGGCTTAAAAACCAGCGGGCAGACGCTGGACCGGGCAGCCACRGCAAAATCTAATAATCAAATTCCAACTGTGACTTTCTCTCCGTTCGGTGTGCTTGCTCCCCTCATGATTTCACGATGACCTGCACGCCCCATCAACCAGAGGCGCCCTCCGTTGGCTAACGGGGAAGTCAAGCCTGGTATCTGCCTCTTGTCTTGGCTTTCCCCCTGCTCGACGCCGTTCATGCTTCTCCTGGCTGGAATTGCTGTGCGTTCACCGGATCTGATGCAGGCCAAGTGAGCATGGACAGGGCGCAAGTCAGCAGGATTGGCACCATTTCGACCAGCACTGCCGTTCCAACGAAAGGGAAAGATTCTGCCTAAAAGGCCTAGATATCATACCAAGCCGAGTATGTCACCACCCTCATGCTTCTCTGGGTCTAGCTTCGTATCATCATCGACTTCACGTAGTGGCGTATTTCGTCTAAGTGAGTATTGATTCCATTCCATCCACTTGTCTGGAGTATCGTGGTGGTGAAACGGACATCGCTTCATCAGGCTACGCTTGTTCACTTGATTTGCTGCATGCAATCGTGAAGTGTCAAGAGAGTCGACGCCTATCACCGCAGTGAAGGAAACCCAATTCATGGCAGCCTGTTACGACATACGAGCGGCCTTCTGAGCTCTTAGCTTTACCACCAGTGGTGGTTTTAGCTGCCGCATTGGCTGATTGCCAATTATTTGATCATCACAGTTGCAAGCTGAATTTGGCTAGAAAACAAAACAAAAATAATTTAGAAGCGGTCACAA
Source organism: Ramalina peruviana (assembly GCA_001956345.1). Lineage (NCBI taxonomy): Eukaryota > Fungi > Ascomycota > Lecanoromycetes > Lecanorales > Ramalinaceae > Ramalina > Ramalina peruviana. The sequence continues at coordinate 66,892 of MSTJ01000005.1, forward strand.
TCATGAGCAGAAAAAGGTCCCGAATCTGAAGCAAGCGCTAGCTAGTACCTCACGTTGGGTATTCGTCTCCTTTAAATCACCGGCGCAATTGGTTCTCAGTATGCCGAACGTGCCATTTATCCTGCCGCATTCGGAGAGGTGTCTTGCGCATACTCTGGCGCATACCGGAAGGCAGCGTCGAAGCCATGCAATTCGCATAGACAACTCCACCTTAATTATCCGGACCTAGCATGGTTTCCAGTAGTCATCACAGTGGTGGAATTTACACGTAATTACTTTGTAATTACAAGTAGCGAGAAGTCCCCAGGGTTATTACGGTAGTGTAGCATGTAAATACACTAAACTTGGCGAGACTACCATACAAAATTATGTACCTCGCTGCCACCATATTGCAGCTACTATGAAGACGACTCCAAAATGCATTTACCTCCAAACGATTTTCTACTGCTCTGTTGGGAATTCGGGCATAGTAACGGTGCTGAGAGGGTCCAACAAGGCCGTATAGTACTGTGTTTCAGCTTCYATTATGCTATTGCCAACAGCCTACGGCTGATCCAGATACTCATTCAAGTTGAGAGCAATCCAGAGCTCGATCCATTATGGAATAGCGTCCCGAGTGGTAATAGGCCTATTACGTCCGGTTCCCTGCCTTTTATCTCGCAAGACCTATGCTCTTTYATTTCGGTTTGCAACGTTGCCATCTCCGTTATAATATCTATYGGATCGATTCTAAAGCTCATAATGGCTATGTATAGCTCAAAGTGTATATGCGAGGTGGAGGTTTTAAGAGCTCTTCAAGCTCTTCAAGCTTTTCGCACCGGAACAACGTTAATCCAGGCACCAAGAGTTTGTAATTACTCCACCAGGTGTTATTACAGCGTTTATACCTACAAGCTACGGCTGTAGTGTAATTTGTAAGTAATAAAGATCCCACCACTGAGTCATCACAGTACGGACGTCCATCATGCTTCCGTACTGCATGGCCCTTCATTTCCGATTTCTTTGCCTATCTACGTGAGCTCGATCGAGTGTGCTTGTCTCCGGCATCCTGCAGCATGTGACGCCTAATCATGCGGCGCTGATCATAGCAAACTCCGCGTCACACAGCCTATACAGGAACAGAGATTGTCATAGATCTATACATACGGCTTTTTTTGTGATGCGGTCAGCTCTCGTGTAATTGCCCGCGACTCCCTTTACAAGAGAAGACTTCTCTTGGTCAAAGACATTTCGTCGGTTTCGTCGCCCTGAAGAGCGATCGAGCTTCTTTCTGCCATGCATTGACGTCTTCCCGATTTGAATACGGCGTCGTGAGTGCAAGGATCAGATCAAACAAAGCCTCGAAGCAGAGTCGTTTTCGTATGAGTTCGGTATGCACCTGCAGCATGGATTTGGAGTCTCAGAAGTTCCGGGACGACAAGTTGCCTGGAGCGCTTAGCCAGCCTCTATAATATATCTGCCCCTTTCCTCGTGTATTGCATAGGAACAGGCCTACAGATACGTACATTCCGCCAACCTCCCAGCTGGGGGAGACCCCGGGAAGAACAGTGAAAGCGCGCTCCTGATCGCATGACTTGCTCAATAATTAGTTGGAAAGTCAATTCGTCCTGCTGGGGAAAGGAATCATATCGATTTGTAGCCGCGACTAGCGTCCCTCGACGGGACTTCAAACGATGAATAAGAGTATCATTGATGCATAGGAAGCGTTGAGTGGAACATACAAGTTCTGCAGAGAAAAGGCTACGTCCTAAGGCAGCTCTGTCCTCAAGTCTAGCTCTTCGACACCCTGTGCGTTCCCTGAAACCTACCCTACTTCTGGTCGTTCGACATCCGAACTTGATTAGTAGCGTCACCTCAGATAGAGATGCCTGAAGCTTTGAGTACTGAATTGGGGAATGAGGTAGATGATGTAGTATTCGAGTGGTCTCAAGTCACATGTCATGGAAGCGCTGACAGTAGGAAGATCAGCGCCGAGTCAAGTGCTAGTGAATCCGAATATCGACATGCTCTTGAGGTTTGCCTATTCATGCAAAACATCCAATGCCTTACTCAGACGACCAAGTAGGTCGTCTTTGACGAGAACAATGCACACAGGCGCCGGGCCTCCCTTGTCCCTACTACAGATGGCAATCCCAAAAGAGGGTCCTCCACCCCAAATACTGCGTGTTTTGTACACTCCTTACTTGAAAAGCAGCGCAAGTCGCGCCATGCCGGGCCATCCTATCTAGGATCGACAAATGCGGATTCGAAAGCAGACAAAAGCGTCGACCAAATAGATGCTGTCGCAACGCATTCAAGGCTCCTCACCAAGGGGCAGCTCTCTGATATGGCTTGGGGTGTGCGGGAGCTGTCAAAAAAGCTAGGAAGTGTGAGGCTGAAATTGAAGGTGAAAACGGTCTTTGTTTTGACCAAGGCCCACGATGTGACATTGGTCAAATACACGCGAGAATTGGTGGAGTGGCTATTGGCAAAGGAGAGGGAGACACCCTACATTGTGTACGTCGAAGATACATTCGAGAAGAGTTCCAAGTTTGATGCCCCTGGACTCCTGGCATCCGATCGGTCAAGGGAGGGCAGGTTGAAGTACTGGACCAACGAACTTGCTGCAAAGCACCCGCATACTTTTGATTTCGTCATCACCCTGGGGGGCGACGGCACTCTCCTCTATGCCAGTTGGTTGTTCCAACGCATTGTCCCTCCTGTTTTGTCCTTCTCCTTAGGATCTCTTGGCTTTCTGACAAAGTTCGATTACGAAGGTTTCCGAGACACCTTGACCACCGCTTTCGCCGAGGGAGTCACGGTGAGCCTGCGCCTGCGTTTTGAAGGCACGGTCATGAGGACGCAGCACAAGGGTGAAGAGTATCCGGATCTGGTGGAACAGCTCATCGGAGACGAGGCGGAGAATGACTACACGCACAAGCCTGAACCTCGGTCTTATGAGATATTGAATGATATTGTCGTCGATCGTGGACCAAATCCAAGTTTGTTCCCTGTTTCCAAGGCGTCAGTCCCTGCTGCTGATTCTGTTTGATAGCGATGTCGGCCATCGAGATATTTGGCGACGATGAACATTTCACGACCGTGCAAGCGGACGGGGTTTGCGTGGCTACGCCCACAGGATCGACGGCTTACAATCTTGCTGCTGGTGGATCGCTCTGTCATCCCGAAAACCCTGTCATCCTCGTCACCGCCATCTGCGCTCACACTCTGTCATTTCGTCCGATCATCCTGCCGGATACGATTGTGTTACGCGTAGGGGTCCCGTATGATAGCAGGACGAGTAGCTGGGCCAGCTTTGATGGTCGGGAAAGGGTCGAGTTGCGCCCCGGTGACTATGTGACGATCAGCGCCAGCAGGTATCCCTTTGCCAATGTCATGCAGCAGGGAAGGCGCAGCGAGGATTGGGTGAGTAGTATCAGCAGGACCTTGAATTGGAACTCGAGAACAAAGCAAAAGGCCTTCAAAGAGACATGAGTCGAGTAGACGTAGTAGTAGCTTAACTGTTACGGCTTCTTCGCAGCAAGAATCAACTTCATGGGGTATCAAAAGTCATGGCACAAAGTGATGGGCCGTCACGATATCTCCTCATCCTCCTCCAACGCCGCAGCGGTATCTTGCGCGTCGCCCATCTTCGGGCTTTGAGCATTCTCTTGGCCTGTCGATTCGTTCTCAGCCAAGTCAAACATCCCACGAGCTGATTGCTCCACCAAGCCTTGGTCCCCCTCCGGCTCCTGCTTCTTACCCGTCTTGCTCTTCGAACCTGCCCCAATCTCCTTGCCAATCTTCTCATCAATATCCTCCCAGTCAGCTCTTCTCGCCTTCCTCCTCTCACCTCGGCCCTTACTCCCCATCATCTTGGCTTCTATCCTGCCTTGTACGTTCTCGGCTTTCTCTCTGCCCTGCTCTAGACGTATTCGTTGCTTCCGTTTCAGTGGCGTCAATTTCTTCTTCTTTGATATACCGGCATTTTTGGAGGGAGCGAGGAAGCTGGCGGAAGAGTCTTTGGATGGATGAGAGGGGGCTTGAGGCACAAGCGGGTCAGCAGCTGCAGCTTTGCGAGCTGCGCGCGAGTTGGGTGTTGCTRGACTACTGCGTCAATAGGAATGATCTGCACTGCCAGAACCTGTCTGCAGGGAAGATGGGCTATCGCTGCGTACGCTTTGAAGCATTTTTTATTTTTGGTGTCTTCGCCATGATAGCAACGCAATTTAGATTATGAGAACGTCGAGCATTYGAGCATGACACTCATGAACTGTGCATGACTATAGCGAACACCCGGAAAGTGTCTTGTGCGAAAATTCGGGCGAGCTGTGGAGCTCAACGAATCTGCGTGAACAGAGCTGCAACTTGTGTGAAATTCCACCCACAACAAGCTACATGCGACACGCACCTCTACATACCATTGAAGATCATCTATCCATGGATGCCAGTTGCCGTACCAGAGTCATAAACGCTCACAGAATTATGATGCTATACGACACCTTGCGAAGCAGTCCAAGCACTATCACTAAGCAATACACTCTTCTCCAGCTCCGTACACAAGGCACAGAAGACGATGAAAAGCATCCCTGAGGCAGGGTTGACCATCAAAAATTTCGCCGATGAAGTACCCGAAAGTAATTCAATGCCCTTTGCCGCCGCGCTGTGCAATGCAGGGCTCAAGGCATAAAGAACCCGAATTTTGAGCCAGGTTCTTTCCAACAAGGTAAGTATGAAGATGCACAAAGAGGGCGGGCGATGGCCAAACGTATATAGGAGAATGTTGTGCCGGGTAGCTGTGGTGATTATTCTGGTAGGGCTGGACAGCCGAAGTCTGCAACAGGGCAGCCAGTCTCCGTGCGCAATCACTCAACAGCATTTTGTGCAACAGGGGAACAGCCAATTTCTTGTGTGCGTCTGCAGCATAGCAATCCATACAAAGTTTCAAGGTATCTGTAAGTGGGGTTGGGTATCACCTGAAGACCTCGACGGGGCTTGGCAGCGCATGCATTGGGCTTTTGCCTTTGGTAGTTCCTGCAGCATGCTCCCCATTGAAGCAAAATACGGTCACGAAGGAGCTCTCCAGTTCTCTTAGGGGATCTGCTTCCCAAGGCTCCTCTCGGGTATCCGATCTTCATCCATTGATGTTCTACTGGACTATCTCATCGAGCATCGTTCCAATATATCGCACCCCCAGCAGCGCATAATCGTAGATTGAGCGGGATTCTCCGTCCCAAATTCCACGTCCCGACAATTGCCCGAAGCCTCCTCAATATCGCGAAAGATGAACTTTACCAGACTTGTTTCGTCCAACGCCAGACGTAACGTGATTGTCCTATGTGCTCTGGCCTTGAATTGGGTATTAGCTGCAATGATACGAGGCTCACTGTTTGCTACATCGACTGCGGAGCTTTCATCAGTCTAGACACTCTCACCAAATAGCCTCGCGGTGTTCTAAGCTTGCACCCTTATACAAAATGGCTTCCAAACGCATGACCGCAAATCCTGTCAAACCTGCACGTTATCGGCCCGGGAAGCCTGTCGCAGAAGATCCTTCATCGGATGAAGAGGATGAATCAGGCGAAGAGCAGGAGATCGTTACTCAACCCCCGCCAAAAGCAACTTCATTCCCGTCAGATGCCAGAAAGGTAGCTGCCAATCTCGAAAAAGTCGATCTGAATAACGCCAAGACCCACGCTATACGGGAAGAGGAAGCCAAAAACCAAGCTGAGCGAGTAGCGAGAGCGTTAGAAGACGAGGGGTTTGTGACGGACGAAAGTGAAGATGAGAAGAATAGCGAATCCGAGTCCGAATCGGAGCGGTCGGAAGAAACCGAGGAGGAAGAGAGTAGCAGCGAGGATGAACCCGCTCCAAAGCTGCTCAGACCAACGTTCATCAAAAAGGATCAGAGAAAGGAAGGGGTGCATGTGACCGAATTACAAGACGAGGATGACCGATGGGCAGAGGAAGAGGCCCGTCGGAAAGAGAAGGCAGATTCAATGATACAAGAGCAATTGGAAAAAGATGCTGCAGCTCGAGCGGCTGGCAAAAAGGACTGGGATGATGACGAAGTCCAGGAGGTCGAACAAGTGGACGACACAGATGATCTAGATCCCGAGACTGAGCGGGCCGCTTGGAAACTCCGAGAGTTGAGGCGGGTGAAGAGGGAGCGCGAAGCCATTGAGCTTGCTGAAAAGGAGCGAGAGGAAATTGATCGACGCCGCAACCTCAGCACTGTAGAAAGGGACGCTGAAGACAAGGAGTTTCTCGAAGCTCAGAAAGAGGAGCGAGAGGGCAGGGGCAAGATGTCCTACATGCAGAAGTACTTTCACAAGGGCGCCTTTTTTCAAGACGACGCTGCAGCAGAAGGTCTCGCCAATCGCGACCTCATGGGCTCGAGAATTGCCGACGATGTGACAAACCGAGAGCTCTTACCCCAATACATGCAAATCCGGGATATGACCAAGCTGGGTAGGAAGGGAAGAACAAAGTACAAAGATCTCAAGTCCGAAGATACTGGCAGATGGGGCGAAGAAGCACGGAGGGGACCGAAGCGAGACGGCGTGGATGAAAGATTCATGCCGGACAGGAAAGGCGGAGGGGAAAGAAGCGGAGCGAACGCAGCACCGATTGGGGAGAGGAGGAAAGCACCTGACGGAGCTCCTACGGGGCCGAGTGCTCACCGGCCAGGCGGAGGTGACGGCTATCAGCCTCAAGTGCAAGATGGACGGCCTTCGAGACGAGAACGCTCATATTCTCGGACTCCCTCACCATCAAGAAGAAGGCGGCGATCATATTCTAGGACACCGCCTCGTCGGAGAGACCGTCGCCGATCTCCCTCATACTCGAGATCACCGTCACCAAGAAGGGAACGGTATCGCGATGATGCTCCTAGACGAAAACGTAGTCGATCCCGACAGGATCATTATTCATCGGACAAACGACAGCGAGTGGAAGCATACTAGGTTTCGTCCAACATCCTGAGCGTTCTGAGCATGATTTCATGCACTAACGAATGATACCCCAAACGCCACGCTTTCATATTGTTGTTCTCGCATGATGAGTCCGCCCTCACTTGTTGCTTTCCCGCTTCATCACGTCGTCGGAGAATTTAATAAGAAAGACCGTCTTGCCCGGCCACATGCCTCCTTCCTCTCCAGCATTGTGCGCACTGACGACTGCAGGCGGGTCCCTGGGCTGATCAGGATTCTCCCCCCCATACAGCTGGGCAGCCAGCCCCACACCCTGGCCCCCCAAGACACCGCACACGACACCCTCAATGACACCGGCGACGAATGCGGCGCAATTCAATTGGCTCATCTCTTTCGGTACGCTTATATATTGGTTGACGAGCGGCTCGTTGTCGGTGATCATGTACTCTTTGGGATTGGTGGCTGAGGACTCGATAGCATCTGCCGGCCTGGCGAAGAGATGACGCCAGAGCGGGTTGGCTATAAATTGGAGAAGGGGGAGGATCCGCGTAGGTCGTGGTTGCGGAGCGGTGGGGGTCGAGAGGCGGTGGAGTACTGCAAGGTTCATGAGCATTTGATCTTGATCATCTTGAAGGCACGATTGTCTGCGGTGGAGGTAGATCAGCCATACACAGAGGCGTCAAACGCAGTCCGATCGGGTAGCCTTGCTCATTCAACCTCCGCTCCAGATCTTGAATGCCAGTGACTCGCTTCTGTGCGTAGGAAACCATTTCGCCGAAGAGGTAGGCGAAGGAAGCGCGACTTAATTCGGCAGTGCGGGTACGATTGATATTTCGGTCATAGATGGTCTTACGATTCGAGGGAACCCGAAGGCCGCCGCCCTGTGGTTGCTGTTGGGGAGTGGATTTGGAAGACTGAGGGGTAGATCGCTGGGGAGGAGGGAGAGATTTGGAGCCAGGATGGAGAGGGAGGACAGTGGCCATGATATTTCATGAGATCAGGAGTAGAAGAAAGCTAGATTATCAATATAGACGTCTGACATCCGAGATATACTGAAGGTATCCCCCAACGATCAGAAGCTAAGGAAGTAGGAGTAGTAATCCGCATGTGAGGGCAAGGAGCCAATCAGAAACGCCCCTGCCCGCAATGGAAGGGTACCGATTTCCTCCTTCCGCTATAAGAAATCCCTCATCCTTTGTACTCCCTAATATCATCTTCTATTTCAATACGACATCAACTGGCTCCACGTCGTTTTCTATTGCCACATTACAACTCACTACGCCTGAGTATCAAATGCGCGCTCTGGGTATGAAGTAGCATTCGGAAAGCATCTTTGAGAAGCCATCATGATCACCTTCTAGTCGTTAATGATGTTTGAGGATGGAAGCTTTGGTTCTGGAAATGGTTCTCATGTCACCGAGGATCCGATCTTGGCGTCAAACTCGACTACGGCTGCTTACACCGTTCTCATCCTTCTTCTGATCTATCACCTTTTGCAGTATATCGATTACACCAACCTCCCATCCACGGAGCTCTTCTGGAACACTGTCGCGTACATCACACCGTCGCGGCTGATCGTCACCCGTAACGCCAACCACAGTTGCTCGAGTAATGACAGTGTCCAGGCGGCAAAGTCCCACCCTCGCGATCACCCCTCGAAAACCAACAGCATGAGGCGCATTCTAGGAGTTGAAAACCGTGGTGTCATGGATCTGGTGCAACAGAAAGCCAAAAGTGCTGGAGTTGGATCCTTCCTCAGCGCCTCACCAACACAAGCCCTACCAGGCTTGGGAAATTGGGACAACTCCTGCTATCAGAACAGTGTATTGCAAGGATTGGCCGCACTTGAGTCCTTGCCAGCTTTCCTATCATCATCCGAACCTGAGGACGTAACGAGATCCACCAGAGCGGCCCTAAGAGAATTCATTCTTAGGCTAAACGACCAAGGGAACTGCGGCAAGACATTCTGGACCCCCGCCATACTGAAGAACATGAGCAGTTGGAGTCAGCAGGATGCACAGGAATATCTCTCCAAGGTCTTGGACGAAGTAGAAAACTGCACTCGTGAAGCGGCTCAGAAGTCATCTGAAACCTTTGGCCTTGAGAGTCTGGTAATATCGACACCTTCCTCGACCCCAAGAGCGGCATCTGTAGAGGAAGGCAAGGTTGAGGAAGTGGATGCTGAACTCTCTTGGAAGATCAATCAGCTGCCTGGGGAATTAAGGTCTATGATATTACGCAATCCATTAGACGGTCTTCTGGCGCAGAGGGTAGGATGCCAGAAGTGTGGCTACGTGGAAGGGCTTTCCCTCGTCCCATTCAACTGCCTGACGGTACCTCTGGGCAGAGGGTGGCTATCCGACGTCAGGGATTGTCTGGATGAGTACACCGCCCTTGAACCCATCAATGGAGTCGAGTGCATCAAATGCACGATGCTGCAGGCGCAGTCCCAGATGTCGCAACTCCTCGAGAGTAACAAGCTCGCCCAGGGAACGGATAGCAACGACGAGGCCTCTCCGGATACAGCTGCTCTATGTAGTTCGGTTCGAGATCGTCTTGCCATGGTCAGGCAGGCCATCCAAGACAAGGACTTCTCCGACACCCAGCTTAAGAAGTGCCAAATCGGACCCAAGAATCGTGTCTGCACCACCAAGTCGAGGCAAGCCGTCATAGCTCGAGGCCCGACGGCGCTGATTGTTCACATGAACAGAAGTGTTTTCGATGAGCTTAGTGGAGTGCAGAGCAAGAATTATGCCAACGTCAGATTCCCCATCACTCTCGCGATAGGCCCGTGGTGTCTTGGGGATCATCGTACCGCGGGTGAAGGGGAAGACTGTGCAGAAACGTGGACTACGGACCCGTCAGTATCCATGCTGAGTGATTCTTATGACGAGGAAGTGTTGTTTTCTGGTCCAATGTACCAGCTACGTGCAGTCGTGACACACTATGGCAGACATGAGAATGGGCACTACATCTGCTACAGAAGGTCCCCGCATCATTGCCGTCTTGATAAACCCCCTGAAAATGGCTCGGAGCAGTCACAGCCCTGGTGGCGCCTCAGTGATGAAGATGTCAGCGAGGTCAGCGAGGAGGATGTRCTCTCGCAAGGTGGTGTCTTCATGCTTTTCTACGAGCAGATCGAGCAGACCCCTAAAGTTCTTGTGGACGAGTCGGACGCCGCTGTTGCTTCTCAGGAAGCACTTGGTCAAATTCCACCGCGAAGCCTAGACAAGGATGACGAACAATCCCTGCCCACTGTTGCTGAACCGCCGCCGACTTTGGCAGAAGAGCTGCCATCACAGATCCAGGCTCCGTCAACCTCGACACAGAAGCCCTCAACCCCAATACAGGAGCTTGACCGGAACACCGCACAACCAAAGCTTCCAACTACGCAAGACACCCAAGCTCTCAGCCCCCGCAGCCAAGATCACGCTCCAACTCTGCCCAGTGTATCATCGATCTGCGGCGTCAGTGACATAGCCTTTCCCATACCTCCGTCGACACCTTTGCAGCCCCAGGACAGGGATGGAGGGGACTGGCACGGGACGGCCATCAAAGCCCGCACAGGGCACGACAGTGATGACAGGTTCGGACCGACTTTGGAAGCCCCCACAGGCTTTGTGAGTGCGAATTGAACGGCCGGGTCTGTACATTATCAGAGTTACGAATCTGCTTTTGGAAGCATCATCTAAGAAGCTGGCGACGTTTTTCGAAACACAGTCATTCATGAGAACACGACGAATCAGACTAGGATACCCAATAAAACATAATTGTTCAGAGATGTTTGGGATCAGGATGGTGCCGATCCCTTACATCGTCCATACCATCACACACATCAAAGTCCAAAGTCTCAAACACCTTATTCCTTCCCGACCCTGAGATCCCGCTCAGGTTTGCCCAACAATTATCTTCTTTATTAACCTGTCATTGATCAGGTACATAACGATCGATCTTCTCCGGAGCCGGATCCCTCCTGGGCCGGTGCGATGGCCGGTCGTACTCCTTCTCGCGGTCTCGATCCCGATCCCGGCGATAGCCGCGAGAATCGTTCCCACCGTCCCTACTATCCCGATCTCGATCGCGCCGGTGGTGATACTCATCGCCTCGCTCCTTATCCCGCCCATCCCTCTCACGGTCACTGTAATCGCTCCGACGGTGGTTCCTGTCCCTGTCCCGACCGTGATCCCGCTCGCTGCGATGATGGCTGCTCCGGGACCCGCGTTCGGCATCTCGGGTGCCGGCATCCCCGCCCCGGGGCCGCGAGGTGACGGTCCCTTTGCCGGGGACGTAGCGATCGATGTTCTGGGGCGGGTCATCGATGCGCGCTCTGGGTCGGCCGGTGTGCTCGTCGAAGGTCTCGCGGGATTTGCTCACACCGCCGCCGCCGCCGTTGGAATAGCGATCGTGTTTGCTGCCGCTGCCGTGGTAATCGCGGGAATCGTGTTCGTAGTCCCGGCTGCCGTCTCGGATGGACTCTCGTCGGCGGCTGGAGCTACGGTACTCATCCTCGTCGTAGTCTCGATGGCGAGGTTTTTGGCTTCGAACGTCGTCGTCGCCCCAGAACGGTGGCCCGCCATCTCTGCTGATAGCCGAGCTCGGATTGGGTCCGTCGAATTGCGAGATCGATGGCTTGCGCTCCGACTGCAGTGACGAGCGGCGGAAGGGGCTCTCATTGCGGGCGAGGACGGACAGTGGGGAGGGCAAGTGCGCTGCCCCTCGGTGGGTGCTACTATAGCTCAATTTGGGCCCGGTATGCTCGGACTTGAGGCTGAGCTTGAAGCGGTCGGCGGCCGGACCTTTGGGTATGGATGCGCTTCCCGACCGGTGCGGCGGTGCTTGCTCTTCCAGATGATCGGCATCTCTCTTGGTGTTCCTGGCTGCAAGGTCGGCGCTTTCGTTGAGGATGGCCTCCAAGGCTGCCGCATTGAGCTCTTCATCAGTGGGAAGCTTGACCGACGGGGTATCGGATGTGGTCTCGGCCTCTTTGAGAGTGGACGCTTCACGCTCTCGCTCGTAGCGCTCTCGCTCTTGATCTCGTTCTTGCTGGCGTAAGCGCTCGGCTGCCTCTCTCTCTTGCTCATGTTTCCGCTGCCGCTCCTCCTGAACCTTCTGCACGGCAGCTTTTCGGGCCTCCTTTTCCCTTCGCCTCTGGTCATCCTTCCTCAGCTTCTCGAGTTCCTTCATCTTCCTGGTGGTTTCGGCCATCAGGCGTTCCTTTTCCTCGACTCTCTTCCGCTTGGCCTCCTCCTGCTCCCTGATCTTGGCTCGCTCCTGTTGGCGCACCGCCGCTTCCCGCTCGTATTCCTCATCCGTCTTCCGCCCCCGCTGTTCCTCTGCTCGTGCTATTTCCTCCCCAACGTCGGCGCGCCTGATGTCTCGGGCGATGTACTCGATGTGTGATATGTTGTCCGAGATGAGTCGTTCGAGCGACTTCTCGACATCCTTGTAGACATCGCTGCGGTCGACGACACCCTGCAGCAATGAAGCCGCTTTACCTCGATTCTGCGACAACCAGGACGGGTCGCGCTCGATCTCTGCTTCGGCGATCTCTTCCAGAGAGGTCGTAAAGTCTAATTTGTCCGGCTGGTAAGGCGATTGGAACGTCAGCAGCCATCTTAAAATCAGTGAAGCAGTACATAGTGAAATGCGCAACCTACACCCTTCATGAACTGGGCCAGCAGATCATGGCGCAATTTATCGTAGATGCCCTTCTTCTTGATGGTATGGACCAAGCCATCTATTGCAGACTTCTGTGCTGCAGACAGAGGGAGATCGGATGATCCGAATCTTTTTGGGTGGGAGATCTCGGGGGTGGAGAGCTGGTCGAGGCCGCGCTTGTTCAAGGCAGTCTCCAGGGCGGCCATGGAGGGCCAATTGCCTACAAGCCCTTATGCAGAATCTTGCTATATCATCAAAGCTAGGATGCGACAAGACAGAAGTGGTAAAAGGCCAAGAAGCAAATGCTGAAGTCGTACGGGAGGGGAAATTCATGCAATATTCACCCGAGTGTTGGTGGTCGATGGGAAGTTGCAGATCGCCCGGAAGGTCCAGATTCAGATTCACTCGAGTCACGTGACCGCTGTTTGTGACTTCCCGATCAGCAGCAGCTGCTCCATCTTCAGCAGATCTCCCCTTCAGCTGATCAGGTCGGCGTCCGGAAGTCCATAACAACACAAGCCATTCCTTCCCTGCCTTGAAAGTTCTCTTCTCACAACGCATCTTCACAATGGTTCACAAGATTTTATTCTGGTCAGGCTTCGGTATGTTCTTCTCCGTTCAACAAATTTGTCCATCCTCAGTGGGAACAAAGCTAATGCGGACCCAATTTCCATAGGCGTCGCGGTGCGCCTCTGGCAACTAGGCATTGAGATGCGACCATTCTTCAACAGAGGTTCATTGTGGGGATACCCGCTCTTCGCCGCCGTGGGCGGGAGTTTCGGATACTGGATGGAGGGCGTCACTCAACAGCAGCTGAGGGTGCTGAGCCAGCGGAAGGAAACCTTACTCGAGAAGAGAAGGCGGAGAGCAGAGAGGGAGGCGCGACAAGGTGTGGCCGGGCAGGTGGATGGTGCTGTGCACGAGGCACCCCAACCGACCGATGGACCCAGGGTGATCTCGGGGACTGCCTGGGGGCATTGAGCGAGAAGGTCACGGATCGAGTATGGGAAACGAAAGAAGAGGCCATCTTGAAAAGGCTGTACCCGTGCTGAACTTTTGGCTGAAGTGGTGCTGGCCAAGGGGAGTTTCCTATCAGGCCATGCGACATCAASCGCGCTTGGCACGTATCTTCCAACTCAAACTCAGATGCACTTTTCAAGTGCGCTGGATATGTATTCGCCAATGATACGACTACGATGATCACACCTTTTCCCGCTTGAGATCGTTCACGATCATGTACCGTCCAATGCCTATCCAACCCCAGCGAAACCACCTCATTTGGCTCTTATGCCCCTGGCTCATGGCCACCTGCCCTTTTCTGTACTCTTGTATTCCACTGATGAAAAGAAGATCAGCCGCGTGCTGCTGCTTGGACTTTTGAGAGCGCCCGATGCCTCTCAGAGCACCGACGACCAAGGTGATGGGACCATCGATGAAGCTGAGATATTTTCTCCATAGACTAATGGACGTGAGAGTGTATAGCTCCACCGGACATCTCCATCCCTCCTTGCCCTTCATAAGCCGGGAAACCCAGGCTCTTGCCCCATGAAACAAGGAAGCATGGTTCGGATGAGCAGAGACTCCACCCTTGTCAAAGGTGATGAGCGCATCGACAGTCGTCTCCGGCGGAGCTTGGGCGGCCCTGGATGGGGTTCCAGTTGCTTCGGGGGGAAGAACGAAAGCACGCGACAGGACATCTGCAATCTTCTCGGTAGGCCAGGCCTGGGCCATACTGTCGGGAAAAGCAGCGTCTTCAAGCACGAGCACATCATCTGCTCGTCTCAAGCCCAGGGTGCCTGCCGAAACTGCCAGTTCTTTCTTGCGCGTCTCCCCCAGGCCATCTGCGTTACCACTGCTGAGGCACAGTATCTTGACGTGGTTGCCGAGCTCAGGCGCCGTCAGCGCCGTGACTGTAGGGGAGAAGAACATTGCTTCATCATCTGGATGCGCGATGAGGAGGCATATCCGTTTGCCTTGAAGCGTGGGCAAGGTGGTGCGTGTGATGCTGGCGGTGAAAAGCCAGGCTGTCCCTATAAGGATGGGTATTGCTAGAGCGAGATAGAGCTCCATGTCTGGCCTCTAGATGCCGGAGAGGCTTCAACGCAAACACGCCGTCTTATTGGGGGCAAATGGTTGCAGTGAACGAGAAAAGCGGTTTGGCCAATGAGATTAAGGATCTGCTCGGCCAACTTGCCTCGGCAATTGCGGCTTTTTGTTCATCAGGGTCCGCAGGGTCTCGCTGCCAAGACTGCTACCCTACACTACGAATACATTTGCTCATCTCATTGTCACCTATGTCAAGCTCGGCAAAGCCTCGCAACCGCCAAGAGAGACGAGCTCAAGCTCGAGAAGAGGGAGATGCCTTCAGACTTGAGCAACCGCTGCGCGGCCAGCCCGCATCGAAGACCCTCGTCCAGCTGGCGGAAGAGCGGGAGCTTTTCGGATCTGCCTCTGCTACACCAGTCTCCATCCGCACGACAAATATCAATCCGGATGGCTCCATCACATCCGTTAGGGCCGAAAAGAGTGCCGTCGCTAGTGAAGCTGACGCCTCATCACTCTACCTAGACATTGCCCTCTATACCATCAGCCTCACCCTCCTCCACCTGACCTTCGCCGTCCTGGTCCACAACCAATATGCCCAAACCCCCCCTTCCGTCCCCGCCCTCCTCTACGAGACCACCATCGCGTCACCGACCCCATGGCTGTTGCTCCTCCTCGTAGCAGCATTGCACCCTCGAGCGGCCCATCCTTTGGCTCAGGTCTTCTTCGCCATCGCGAGTGTGGCCTGCGGATGCTGGTTGGTCAAGACGACGAACACGGATGCCTACTTGGCTACCATGCGGAAGGCCCCGCCGCTGGGAACGCTGTGGATCTGGGCCGTGGTGGAGTTGAGGTGGGAGGCTGCGGTCGCGACATTGGCGCTTGTGGCGGGCTGGGGGTGGTGGGGTGGTCATTCCCTGCTTTGACGGTTTCTATACTGGGTTCATTGACTCTATACTGGGTCCGTTGAGTGATGCTCCCCACGAAATGGTTCGTCATAAATTCAAAAGCGCCAGGACCGCGATGAGACTTGCCAGCGAGCTACCCTTGACATCGGCCGTAGTAGCTTTGTCCATGCTCAAGATTCCCCATGATCAGCATTACTTCGGCAAGGCCTGTCAAGTCAATGCGCGGTTTCGTCATGGTAAGAGCGCCAATGGAAAGGGGCATGACGCTGCA
Organism: Ramalina peruviana; assembly: GCA_001956345.1. Lineage (NCBI taxonomy): Eukaryota > Fungi > Ascomycota > Lecanoromycetes > Lecanorales > Ramalinaceae > Ramalina > Ramalina peruviana. The sequence continues at coordinate 82,683 of MSTJ01000005.1, forward strand.
TATCAAGGCCTTCGCAACAGAGAGCGTCAAGTCTATCTCGATAAAACCGTTCAGTGCTTTTCTATTGCTACCCAAATTTATGTACGTAAGGACCGTGCAATTGGTATTTACTCCAGACACCCACGCTATTGCGCACGCTAATAATGATTGGTGAAAAGGCAGCAAACGCTTCCAAGGCATGGTCGTGCCCGTCAATGAGTGTCCGAGAGAGACGGGCGTCCTCACTCCAGTCTCATCTGTTCATGGTCATCGATTTGTGGGAGGGTAGCCAGGTCCCCGTCGAAATCATCCATCTTGGTATAGCCCGGCGGCGAATTGGGCACATCTTCATACACAGGAGGCATCTCTTCGTCCCAACTGATACCGAGCCCTGCGCGTTGCGTCAGGCTAAGCTTGAATTGCATACGCAGCACTCTGGCAGCTCCCGTCGGAGTCGCGTACTTTCCGTGCTTGATCGAGGTCTGCTCCTCGGCCACGATGAGTTCGAGCAACAGGTGGTGAGACGATGAGAGTCCAGTGGGCGATTCGACATCGCACACAGGATGAGAATTGGCACGGATCCCTGCCATGAACTCCATCTCGATCTGGCCCCCAGCGCATTCGAAGTCTGTTTTCCAGCCCGACTTGAGGTCCTCGGCGCCAATGATCCTAGTATCCTCATGCAAAATACCTTTTCCGTGCCCGCCGATGCGCTGGGCGTGCCGGCTGCAGGCAGCGCTGATGATGCGGTTTTGCTCCTCGATTCGCCAACTCATCTTGCGTATCCGCCAGCGGCGTTGGATGTCCTTCAACGAGGTATCCACGACACCTGACAAGCGCATCTGCACCGGGAATGTGCCAATCGGGTAGATGACGGGGGGAGTCACCACGGTGGCCGTTAGGTTGGTTGGCGGGAAGATGCGGATGCTATTCTTGTCCAGGCCAGGCATCAAGGCTCGCTGGACCGTCAAGGAGCGCTGAACGGTTATGGATTCATGGAGCGCGGTGGTTCCCTTGGCAGAAAGGCTGTAATCCACCAGGCCAAGATCGCTCTCGGAGGTCGCGGGTAAGTGACCTGGCAGCAGATGGGAGAATGGAAAGGTATGGACGCCTCTCTTGAACAAGGTAGCCTCGGAGAGGAAGGTCCAAGAGAAGAGCTGGTTCACTTTGGTGACGCAGTCGGGGCAATCCTTGACCACGGGCTTCTTGGTGGTGACCCTAGCTTCGAGAACCATGGTGAAATCCTGAAGGGTGATTTCGGCATCGGTGACGGTCAACAGAAGCTGACCGGATAACAAAGCACCAGTGCTGTGAGCTGTGGTGCCGTGAAAGACCAATGGAGGGGACTCCATGTCGACAACGAGCTTTGCTGGCTTTGCTGGACCCATCTTGGGTGATGACTTGGGGCTGGATTTGCCAGGAGAGGGGTTGCGACCGGGCAGGTGCATGGACTTTCGCTTGTCCTTGGCGTTGAAGATGTCCATCCCGCCCAGAGACGGTTGTTGGTCCCCTCGATCAGATGGGAATAAGTTGTGCTTCTGATGGTAGATCGAGCCGTCTTTGACGGGTTTGTGGGAACTATTGTGAAGAGCGAAGGGGCGACTCAGGGCGTCGCGGATGCCTGTTGGTTTTGGCATAATAAACGGCGGAAGTGGATAATGGTCGAATTGGGGAGGCAACGGAATGAGAAGTGAAGGAGCATGTTGGGCGAATGCATTTTCTTTTGTGAACGGGCCTGTAGTGGCGTGGTCTTTGACTGGTATGGCGAAATAGCAGGACACAAAGATATAGAGTTATGTTCGAGTAATGTTCGAGTAACGTTCGAGTAATGCTCCGGGAGAATAGCGTCTCACGTGTGATTTAGACAAAGGTCCGATGATTTTCATGACAGATCGAATAAGCCAGTGAGGGGCATCAACCTAGTCCAGGACTAAAAGGTAGCGAATTGGCCTTCCATAGTCCATAGACTCATCGTCCATAGACTCAAACTTGCTCACGTTAGGGGCAATAATGTATATGGCGACATTCCAATGTGCCAATTTGAGTTTGAGGCAACTCTCCTTGAGTACGTGCTGGTCCATTATTGCTCAACATCATCCTCCAGTCTGGTTTGTTGCCCTCCTACACGTGGTCAAGATATTCGTAGTGGTACAATGATGTTTAATAATATTATTGTCTTACTGAGCAGACATCTGGAGGACTAAGCGAAGACGTGTCATAAGCACGTCGGATGTGCGTTCGGCTGGACTGTGGTTCCAATTGGGTGATTTACATTACGTCAGGCAGATGCATGTTCCTGCAGTCTGCCACTACCCAGACCCACTACCCAAACCCACGCGGAGCCCAGCAATGGTTGTCATGCAGCCTCCCGCGGTACTTCTTACGTATGAGAATCTGGGGTAAGCTCGGTATGTACCGAAGAAATCTGCATCCTGAATTGCTCACCATCATGGTAACACGTCATGCCTCAAAGCGTATTCACATATTCACATGCCTATGACCCTGTCCCTATTCTCGAGAGAATTGCACTGGCCCACAAGATGTCAGGCGCAAAGGCAAATCCTTTATTCGATGGGTATGTTAAATAGCCTTGCAGCATTGCCTCCCAGGACGTCTGTGACTGCCTCCTCGTCATCCGGAAACGCTGCTTGAATGGCCTCTGTATTTGTTTGCACACTTTTCCAGACCTGAGCCCCAGGTTGGAGCGGTGGAAAGAATGGGTGGTCACTCCCGAACATGACGCGTTTCTTGCCCACGACTTCTGCCGCAGCTTTGACCGCGGTGGACGAATAGACGACCGCATCAAGCCAGACGTTGCTGGCCAGTACGTCCGGGAGACTCCTCTGTGGTCCACCGTTGCGAGTACCAGCCTCGTCGCAGTAGTGTCGTTCATGCTCCACACAGCTCATGATCCGTCCCGACAGGAATGGCACGGTGGCACCCGCGTGGGCGATGAGGATTTGCAATTGTGGAAAGCGGTCGAAAACGCCACTGAGAAACATGCGCGTGAAGGCAATCGTTGTCTCGAGAGGAAAGCCCAACGACAAGGGCAACACGTGGCCCGACTCGCTCGCCCTGGGTCCGAAGACAGAGCTTGGTAGGCCATAGTGCGGGTGGAGGAAAGCCAGGGTTTGCGTGTCTTGCAAGGTACTGTAGACAGGATCCAAACATGGGTCGTCCAGCCCCTGACCCAGGCCTGAAGTCCCCATGATGATCCCACGGAGGTGGCGCATTTTGGAGAGTGTGCGGATGGAGTCACAGATGTCTTGACCGGATGCTGATAATGGCAATACCCCGAAGGCCAGCAGCCGGCCTTTGCTCCTGGCGCAAATCTCATCAAGCTCGGTGTTGATCCTCTGTGCCCATTCTGGACCTTCCGAAGCCGGCAGAAAATCTAGCCATGGGTTTGCCAGACTCAAGATACTGATACGGAGGTTGTGCGTGTTCATGAATTGGACAATCTCGTCAGTTGAGGAGTATGCAGCATCCATCGGGCGACCCCGTTGACCGGCTGGCAAGCCAGGATCATCATCGGATGGAAGGATAATGAGTCTCGGCGGGACAGAACCATCCTTGGAGGGATCAAACAGGTAAGGTACTTGCTTACGAGATCGAAGAAGTGACAGGTAAGCTGGTGGGTAGATGTGAGAGTGTACGTCGATGATGGTCCGCGGCATCACGTTTCACAAGGGTATTGAACGTGATACAATTGAAGCTTCTGTTATTGGTGGGGTATGGATGCCCATAATTCGCATACTGGGTGGGGCCAGCCTGCCCCTCGTCGACTTGACTTATCCGACTAGCTCACACATTCCTCCTTTCATCTAAACTTGTCCAGGCAGGCCTCAGTGCGCCGTGGACTATTCATCGTGGTGTGCTTTTTCTTACCCAAAGCTCTGTGAGGAACGTAGGTTGTGGTAGGTAGATTTATCGCACTGACGCCTGACGCTCATCCCATACATCCAGACATTGCGAATTCGGCAATATATAAAAAGGTTGCTTCCAGTAATGGCTCCGGCAGCTTTCACCAAGGATGGTTCGCTGTCTCCTAGCGACCATGCGGCATTACCGGTGAGATGTTATCAAATGCCATCAGTCTGGGCTTGACTGATATTGAGCATCAAGCTCATCCCACTCGAACCCTTGCTGGAAGACTCGCCAGCCACGCGTGATACGGCGCAAAAGCTGCTCTCCGCTTTTCGCAATGAAGGTTTCCTCTACCTAAGCGACTACTCCAAAGCCATTCCGCCTGGCCTTGTCAGAGATGTCTTCGCGCAGTCCGCCCACTTCTTTGACCGACCGCTAAAGGAAAAGGAAGCTTTGGAATGGGACAATGCTCGTTCAAACCGAGGCTACACCCGACAAGGGCGTGAGAAGACAAGCCAGGCACTGACCCGTCAGGACGTGGCCCGAGTGCGCGAGAGTGCTGGGGAAGACATCAAGGAGAGCTTTGAAATAGGAAGAGACAACGAAGACGGCTGTCCAAACCACTGGCCGAGTCTTGGCCATGATGGGCTCAAAGCATCCTCCTTCCAGACCACCATGATGCACTTTTTCGACTGTTGCAAAACCCTTCATCGAATCCTGATGCGCGGGCTCGCCATCGGCATGGGCTTGGACGAGACCTTCTTCGATGGCTTTGTCCGCAATGGCGACAACACCCTCCGTTTGCTCCACTATCCACAAGTCCCTCGGACTGTCTTCAAAGACGGGAATAGAGTCCGCGCAGGGGAGCATACCGACTACGGCAGTCTGACCCTCCTCTTTCAGGATGAGTCGGGTGGCTTGCAGGTGGAACGTCCAACAGAGGCAGGCGGCTGGCTGGATGTCGTCCCAATATCCGGTACCATTGTTGTGAATGCTGGTGATCTCTTGGCGAGATGGAGCAATGACTTGATTCGGAGTACCAAACATCGCGTCATTGAGCCTGCTGCTGAACCCGTGGCCGACTCACATCCAGCAAGGTATTCTGTCGCTTACTTCTGCAATCCTGATTTCGACAGAACGATTGAAGCCCTGCCCGGAACCTCGGAGACTCCCCAAGACACTCCGAAGTACGCCAGTGTCAATAGCGGGCAGTACTTAGTCCAGAGGTTGACTGCGACTTATTGATTTCCAGCTTGATTAAAACAGGAGGCTTCATGGCATCAGCAGTATTCGGAATTTCTTATCGTGGGCAGGGTGAGCCTTATCCCGAGCAACGGTCGCACGGCGACAAGGACCTTTGGTCAGTCTGTCAACTCGACATGACCCGACTCCGTGCGATAGGACATGCGAGGCAGATGCTCTTGGGTGAATTGCCAGAAGGCATCGACTACATAGGGTAAAAGCTGTCGTTCCCAAAGCAGCGGGCGCTGAATGTCGTTTGTCTCATGTGGGTGTCCAATGATCCATTTGTGGTCAGTGAACAGAAGCTTGCCCCATTCGCGTACCATGCCAAGCGATAGCGCTCTCGTGCTGCGCAACTGGTCCGAAATTTGATCGTGCTCTCGAGAATTGTCGTGAGTTGTCTGGGCGATATGTTCCGCAAGCATCTGCTCGTTTCTTTGATGCAGTTCGAAGCCTTTCATGACATACTCGAGGGTCGGGAGCAGACGGTGCCTTCTCCTCTGACTGCGAATCATCCAGTCATACATCGCTAGAGTGGGCTGACACTTGTAAGGCTCATTGATGAGTACATTCCACATGTCTTCAACGGCATAGTTGGGCAGCCGTCCAAGCTGGGCGCCATCGATCTTGCGCAGCTTGGAGCGCCTTGTTGAGAGGGCAAAGGCCCAATTCAGCAGCTCTTCCCATGCACATGTAGGGATTTGAACCATGAAGTGGCGCGACAAGAAGTCAACCAGTCGGAGCGCGGTGGACACCTCATTGTTCGTTCCAAATGCATGTGCAATCTTGAAAATGAGCTCGCCGTCTGGATACATTGGAGAGTCCGGGTTCAAGGAAATGGCAGTGCTCGATCCTCGTGCGCACACCGCATCGACGTCGACATACCACACTTTCATCATAACAGCTTTGACCCCTTGCAGGTCGCCTTCTCTAGCAAGCGCCGTTATCAGATGGCCATACGAGGTACAGTCTGGCATCGTGCCATTATCGATCATGTGGGTATACATGGCTGTTACTTCGCTTTTGATGCCCCCTTCGCCGACAATGTGAGGATGGATGACTCGGTACCTCCATACGCGTCGAGGTCGGGCCTGCTGCCTTTGCTTCTGAGCGTAAGGGAAGACACGCAGCAAGTGACGCTCACTGGCCCAGCAAGCATCTGACCAGCACTTGGCCTCGAAGTAATAATTGTAGCAGTCCAGGTCCGGTTTCAGATTTCGGGACAATAAAGCGTCCATGATTCTTGAAGCAAGGGGGCCGTCGAACGTTGCTCGCGCAAGTCTCAGAAAGGCTGCATACTCGCGGACCCCCACACTTCGTCCGCTTGCCATGCGATTCCGGCAAAGATTCCATGCCAACTTTCTCACCCGGGAGAGAGAAGCATATATTTTGTGTCTTGAGGTGTAGAGCGTCCGATAGTGTTTGGGATCCCGCTGCGCATATGGCTGTCTGAAGGGCGCAAAATCGTCGCACGGATCAAGCCTTCTAAGTATCTCGATCACAGTTGTACTTGGTATCGCTGCAGCCACGGCCCCGTCCTCTGTAGCTTTCCAGACGCCTTCAATGACCTCTTCGGTGGTCCCTTCCTCCAATAAGTCCTGAATCGTCTCCAATTTGACCTTGACATTTCCAGTCGGGGGACCTCGCGGCCAAGCGAAAGGGGCCTGAGGAAGCTCATGCTCAAGTTGCGAGGTCTGCTGAGGGGTTTCATCCCTTCCTAGTTGGCCGACAGCATCTTCATCAAGATTAGATGTAAAGCTCAATCCGACGTGATTTGATCGTGACCCATCATGACGGCTCCGTTCCTTGGCGTCTTGCAAGTCTTGCGCGTTGGAGTAGTCGGGTTGCTGGTGTCCATTGAATGAGGGGTCTAGGAGAGGAAGTGAGAAAGTCAAGGCGTCCGCCCCGCGCGAGGATATGTTGAGACGGAGGAAGGAAGAGAAGCAACGGGCTTTGAGACGGTAGGAACATTGACACGTCCCTCGCCTCAACAAGTTGTAGAGCATTGACTGCTCCACTCACTTTGCGCTACCACCGCATCGAAATGATCCAATGGGGTGAGCAAAAAGCCGAAGATATGGCAAGTTGCTGGACTTGGGGTAACGAAAGATCGAAAAGGATATTCGAGGAATTCTCAAGCCACAATCTCAAGCCACAACCGAATTATACCCTCATTCATATCTTTGGAATTACGATTAGTATCACGGATAAGAAAATACGTTCAACATCATATGATTGTTTGCAGGATCAGCTACGTACTCAAGAATCAGGATATACATGACGCTACCTGTGGTAAGAAAACCGCACTGGTAACAAATAATGTTACAAACGACAAGATTAGGGCACCTCGGGCCCCGGAACCCCAGTCATGGTTCAATTTCCCTCCATATATTCAGACGTGCGCCGTAGCGCACGAAACCGGATTCCCTGCTCTATACCTACTCGACGCCATTGATGTTGCGTCTCTCGTCCCGTCCCACCCGGCATTGAGGGAGCAGGGAGCAGGTGAGGAACGCTGGCCACTAATCGAGGCTGTCACCTCTTCACCCGAGAGGACGAGATGACCATGGCAACCAGTAACGAAGCAACTGCTCCATCCGCCCATCAAGGTCCAGCAGCTGTCGTTGCAAACGCGATCAATGATGGCAAAAAGCACCTGCTTCTGGCCGCAAGTGGCTCTGTTGCCACCATCAAGCTACCGATGATCATCGCTGCACTTGCAAGTCAACCGAACCTCTCCATCCGAATCATCCTAACCAAAGCGGCAACCCATTTTCTTGCTGGCCAGTCGCCAGAGCAGCCCGATCTCCCCTCTTTGGCCTTGCTTCCGAATGTGGATGGCATCTATCGCGACGAGGACGAGTGGATCGATCCGTGGACTAGAGACGCAAAGATACTACATATCGAATTGCGCAGATGGGCTCAGCTCCTCGCCATCGTGCCAATGTCCGCAAACTTACTGGCTAAGGCTACTGGCGGTCTCTGCGACGATCTCCTGACCAACGTGATTAGAGCGTGGGACATCAAGCGTGCCATCATTGCAGCGCCGGCAATGAACCAGCTGATGTGGGAGCATCCCGTGACGGCAAAGCAGGTAGCAATACTCGAGACGGAGTGGGACTGGTTCGAGGTGTTATCGCCACAGGTGAAGGCGTTGGCTTGTGGGGATGTTGGGCAGGGAGGAATGTGCGATTGGAACCACATCGTCGCGGTGCTTGTCAAACGACTTGCAAGCCCGGGCTCGTGACTTGACATGGCAACACTTGCCCCACGCAGAGCTTCAGCAGCAGACGATTCCGCTTTGCACTTTCCCACGTCGGTGCGCGCCGTGGTATATCCCCCCTGGTGAAATACATTCCCCAGACTGTTCACGAGCGACACCTCGAAGCAAATTGACCTAGCCTACCCCCTTTCAATAGGATCATCCATCGACTGATGAAAATGATCAGTTGACCCCTCCTGTGTTTAGCTAAAAGCTCTCTACGCCAAACGGCAGGGTCTCTGCCTCCAGACGTGATGCGACGCCAAATGTTTCTTGCAGTGTATAACGAGCAATAACAAGAACACAGGAGCCGCTATCCTTTCACAGAATCACGAAGCTCAGCTTGATTCATCGAATCAAGTACGTCCCATCCCAACAATCTCCATAAATCACTCTTGAAGCGTTCCGTTGCTGTCGAATGTTTGCAAGGTGCAAGCATCTTGAAATTGACTTCTGCGCCGTCTGGGACGTCAGGAGGGAACAGAGAAAAGTGCAATGCGTCTGTGTTGTCGACAGCGAAGGCTGCTTGGATAAGGGTACTTTGCAATGTTACGCATGCGGTGCCAGAAATGCCGCAAGGTATATTTCTCGGTCCTACTAAGAGCTCAGTTGCATCGGCATCGCTTGTAGGTAACATGCGACAGCGTGCTGCAATCCTGAGAGACTGCTCAAGCAGCGGGATCAGGAAGGGCACCTGTGCCTCGAATGCTGCCTGTTTCTCCTCCATGGATTCGCCTTGCAATCGAAACGGATCGAAGGTTTCTTCAGGGCAGACTTCCTGCAGCCACATGGCCCAATGGAGTCTACGCCCAATTGTGGTGATAAGGTGGTAGAGGGCGCCTTCTAGTATCCCTTTGTGCCATGGTTTGGAGTGATCCAGGCTTCTCAACATCGAAAGAAACCCGTCACACAGATTCGCGCTCCTCGTGTACCCCGGAGACATGTCTTTCTCTGGTCCGATCGATTTGTTCCCGTCCAGGTGCTCCTCTGAACCCCCAGCGTCTTCCTTTGACCCAGCAAGAGCTCCTCTACAGATCGCTTGCACAAGAACGTGAAAGACATGTTGGACTGCGTAGATAGCAGGGTTGCATAAACCCTTGTCAGGCGATATCACTTCAAGAGCTTGGAGGATCTGAGGAAAGCACCTGAAAATTGCTCGATCTTGACTGAAGACAAGACGATGTTGCTCCGAGCGAAGGAAATTTTCTCCCTCCAAGGTTCTAGAGGGTGTCAGACCGATGACATGCCGCATGCCATCAGTGAGTAATATGACGTTCAATGCGATGGCATCCGAATCGATTTGTGGAGGTCTTTTCGAATGCTGGAGAGCAGGTGGTTTACAAAGTAAGGCATTCAGGTCTCCATTCCCAGGGGTGGATACTGGACTTGCGCCATTAGAGAGTTCTACATCATCATCTGAGGACGGTGAGGAAAGTCTGGTGCGCCTTTTCTTTCGCTCAGCAGAGGTACTTTTCATCTGACCCTCAGTCTTTCTCTTCTTCCTTGAGCTGCTAAACGTGGCTGGAGCGGTATTTGCACTTGATGTCTCATGTCCACCAGGTCCCTGTGGTTCTAAGGTTGGTGACTGAGGCTGTAGTTGTTTAAATCCTTCGATTTTGGTGCGCAGTCTATTGACCTCGTCCTGGCTGTCGGTGAAGAGGTGCTTCCAATACCGGAGTAGATCAACATGGCTTTCGCCTAGGATATTGGCCTGTGATGGTTGGATGCCACTTTTAATGCATGCGACCAGAGCTGCAATGTGACCTGTCTCAGATCAGCGGCATGTGTTGGAAAAGCATTCGCTTCTCGCTGCCTACTGGAAAGAGATTTGCCCAGAGGTATTGATCTGACAACAGAAACTGCAATGGAAAGTCCACACAAAGTCAAAGGTGTGGACGAAGAAGGCAAGGGTGCATGGACGGATGAATCTCTCTGGGTCGCCATGGTATCTGACTCTCTCCCATGAATTCAATGGTGACAAAAGTGATTTCAACAACGGCAGGGCAGCCAATGGCCGTTGCCAGGGACGAGTTCAAGCGGTTGGCTGAGACGCGCTACCTTGTTTGTGATAGACCTTGTGTCTGGCAAAGCCTCACCGAAAATAGCATCAAACAATCGGACAAAAGTGAAATGTTTCGACTAAGTAAGGGGAGAAACATTGTTCCCGCTTTTAGGTAATCATCCAAGCCGGGTTCAACAGCTATGTTCTTCTACCCTTCAAACTTTTGGACATTGTCCCTAACAGGTATGTTACATATGGCAAGCTGGATTAGCTTCTAGGTATTTGCCATTGCACATGTGACTCCCCATAATTGAATCGGCAATGCTCGACGCAGAGCAAAATAAGTTAGCAGCATGGCTTATCATTTTGGACGAGTGAAGCAGTGGGCGAGCCATGAGCGGACATCGATCAACGAATGTCTGACACACTGGCATGCTTTATCGAATGCTCGAGTACATAGAGCGTTTTGGAATGAAGAAGATTCCSAAAAAGAGGATCTTGAAAGGTGGCTTTGATGCCCAGAAATAAACGAACATCACATCGACGACGAGGGCCTTCATGAGAGTTCCGTTCTTCCAACAATTGGGCACATCATTGACCATCGATGGAACGGTCTCGCCTCGTGGTAGCCTGCCGATCAAAGATTGCAGATTTCACTATTATTGTGAAGAGGTAAGACCGGCCCCAAACAGATTTGAAATCTGTACAGCTCGACCCGTGTCTAAGCCTGATGAGCCACCGTCATAACGAGTCGTATATACCAGCAAACGGTGATCGTGAAACATTTGTAGTCACGAAAGCATCGAAGGTTTAAGACTCGGCTCATGATGGTTTCAACAGCCACTGTGCAAGCTTCTTTGACCGTCTCGTGATTCATGGGAGTAAAACAGTGACATCGCGTGCTGTCCATGTAGCTTGGAAATATGCCAGGGACCCGAGTATTTGTACGTCCTTCTTGCCCCCTTGCAGCTTCGAGAACAGACAGCTCTTCCGAAGACAATTCATCAAGGTTTGTCATTTATGCTAGAGCTTCTCAAACATGAGATCATCCTTCCTCTTTTCCCTGCTTCTTGCGTGCTTTATTTGCATATGCGTGGCATCGCCCTCGAGATTTTCGAATTTGGAAGACGAGAACGTCGAATTTGCGATTGATCACATCAAACGAAACTTCCCCGACCCCCTCGATGACCTGGCCAGCCCGTCACCACTGGTGAGAAGAGTCCGGAGGCCTGCAACAATAGGGGGCAATGTCCGCGTTCTGCAGTATCATGGCGCCCTCCCATCTGACTCGGTCGCGTTCGGAGGGAACGACACGGACCTGGCTGGGAAGTTCGAGTTCGTCAACGGCCTCAGTAGTCTTGCGTGGACAGCCACATATGATTATCTCCCCGAGCCATTCTATGTCAATCTTACAGCCGATTTTGGCTACTGCAACACGAGTATCAAGACACATACAGATGTTGGCATCTACACATATGCCAATGGAACCACAACCAACTCGACCCAGTTCGTACGTATAGCAGAAGATGTGAAGGGCCTGGAAAATTCAAACAATTATTCGGACACAACCGCCATGAATGATCACGTCGTCTTGCAGGCCACCCTGCTACTCGCTGAGGTCAATCGCGCAATGGAGCGTATACCTAGATTCTGTGATGCGGCCAATGAAAGCACCCTCGTACCTGACGAGGCTATGAGCCCACCGCCTAATGATACCCAGAGAGTCCAATATCTCAAAGACGAGCTCCGACGAAAATTGTTCATGTATGGTCAGCCAGGAGCAACAGACGAGGAACTCAATGCTGCCGAGCAAGGTCAAGCCTATCACGGCCCTGACCCAACCACCCAACTGGGACCAACAGTCACTGAAACAAACACCGAAACAGCCACTGCCACACGCAACCCTAACCCTCTCGGTATCGGTCCAACACGTCGTGGATACAATCTCTTCGTCGCAGTAGGGGCTCCTTCCTCTATTGTCGTGGGGGCAGCAGGCTCTTTCGTCAACTCGCTGGCTTGGAAAGGGGGTGACATACATGCTGTAGACTGGTCTTCTGTGACAGGGGGGTCCATTGGTCTCTTCTTCGGCTTCATGCTGACGGCTGTCCTACTGGGTCGCTTGCTCACGTTTGGGACTCTCAATGCACCGGCCGACACAGCCGCTGAGATCGTCTCGAATCCGGCTAATACCATAGTGAGACCTGCGGTCCGTGGCACGGCCCAGGCGGGCAGGACGGTAGTTGGTACTTCACGAGAAACCCTCGCGAGTTTGGCAATCATCTCCAACTTGCGGCGCCGCGTCCGCGACCAAGACACGCAGCTTGCAGAGCTTGAGGTGCTAGCCGGTCGGGGCGGGCTCAGTGGCCGGCCTTCGGATGATCCCCTGGGCTACAATGATTTGAGGCAGGCTGGATTCAGCTCGATGGGACTCCCAACCGCTGGTCCATCGAACTCGCAGGATGTAGCCGGATCCTCATCTGACACCGGTGTGTGTGACATCGAGCAGCGGGCCGCATCACTTGCTGCCGCCCTCGCTCGTTTGCAGGACCCGCTTGATTTCACTTATGAGGAAGCGGTCGCGGAGGGTTTGACTGATGAAGCTGGACTGCTTCCAGCGGCAGAAGATGAGGCAGTCGTACGACCGGAGCAGAACCGTGACAATGGCGGGAATTGTCATTATGAAGAGTAGCTGCGGTCGCGATGAGACTTCGAGCTTTTAGTATCCCGGAATTTGGTCAGAAGGTAAGCTCCAATTTACCTATCGGACAGATTGAGGTTCAGGGTTTACGGTGGAGTTTACGCCGAAGGAATCCTCTTTCTGTTGCCGCTTGCTTTCCTTTACAGCTTTTGAGAATTTGAAATCAAGCCAGATGTCAGCTTTCCAGTGTGTTTCTTCGACTTCTTGCAGCCTTTTCACGTCTTCCCAGTATCATACCAAGCGCTTGAGTTAGGCCTTTGTCATCGTATCTCATAATACCATCGCTTGACTTGCGTCCATAGAGCCTCAGACTCTCCACTCCTTGCTCGTAGAGTATCCTTTTATCGACAGTGGGTACGCCAACCCCCTCAAGGTGAATCAAATGAGTCACAAATCTACGCCATTGGTTCCTCACAGCAGTGCTTTTATACTCATCATCGAGACTCTGACTGTCCATACAGGCTCGAGTGATGGCGTCCAGGAAATCAGAGGCTGTGTAATTGCCCGTCTCACGATCCAGGCTCCCGTTCAGGATCAGAATCTTGAATTTTGGCCCACTGGGGCTTGCAATGGCGTCGCCAACACCGTGCAATATCAGTGACGGGACGATGGAAGTATAGAGACTACCGATACTATAGATGACTGCATCGGCATTACTCAGTGCTTCCAGTGCCTTGGGATTCGGGGGAGGCCGCATCTCTTGACCGTATGGATTAATGTACCAGATCCGTCTGATGGCCGCAACAAGGGGCTCTTCGGATGCTTTGGAAAACGCAATGCTGGGTTGGCGCAATGTCGACAGGGAGCCTGGGAGATGAGCATCCTCGACGGTTGCATCGGCTCTTCTCGCCAGGGGATCCAGATCCGAATTCTGGCAAGGCTCTTCGGGCTGATTGAGGGCCGTTGGTTCACCAGGATGACTTATCGCATTCTGGCCGACGATCACGCTTCCATCTGCCAAACCGGCGGAAATGTGATGTGAGAAATTACTTATAATAGCGGGTAAGACTGCGGTCTTGGACTCGTCTATGCCCCCCATGAGGGCGAAAAGGTAGATGGCAGACTCGAACGAGCCAGAAAAGAGCCTAGCACCGGTGAGAAACAGATTGCCAACCGATGCAGATTGGAAATTGAAGGTGGAAGAAGGAGGCCGATTCCGCTTGAGAATCTCGAGATAGACGTGGGACAGTATGGAGCGAATGAGCATGGCTTGTGCGGTGGGAATAGGTCCATATAAGACGGATGTACCAGTCAGCAGCGTGGAGAATTCGGACGCCGCCTCCTCAGAATCACTTGAAAGCCGGTGATTGAATAGTGTCCGTATGTCTGTATGAGATTGGGGGATGAGCCGAACCAAACGACCTGATTTTGCGAGGAGTTAGACCCAATATGATAGAGGGAGCTACACGCGGATGAACGGGGATCTCAACTTGAGTAGAAAAAAATCCACCAACGAGTGCTTTTTAATCGATACGTTTTCATTACTAACATCACCTCAAGCAAGCCTTCATGGCCCAACAGCAAGTAGATCGAGGGTATGCACTAAGGGTGATGAAAACACATACTTCGAACATCCCCAATGCCAGGACCACCAAACACGCGGATGAGCTCACTCGTTGAGCCTCCATTGTCCGATATGGGTATCACATAGGTAAGAGAGCAATTGTTGTTTTCAATGACTTGGTTGAAGACATCAACAAGGTTGTTGGCTGCAGAACCTCCGCTGAAGCAAACTACTCTTCGCGACGCGATTGAAGSCATGTTCTAGACCTGTACTAAGCTCCTGCTGAGCATTACATTTTGAATCAGAAAGAGACCCCTTCGAATTTAAAGCTGGATCATGGACGGAAAATTCCAGGCAGCAATGGTTGTATCTATGGGTTGAGATTACGTGTCTTGAATGTTCGCATTGCTTACGTGAAATAGGGGCTCGACAAAGCGGCCACATTCTCAACACAGCACAAGCATTACATTTCATCTCAGAGCATGATTGATAAAGATTTCTTCGCTTATGCGTCCGATCCGAGCACGCCTCCGTGACGGGCTTGAAGAAGCAGCAGTGGATCAAGGCTTCGACATCGTCTTCGCTCTTGAAATAAACTTAAGTTCATGAAAAGCAGCTGTCATTGAATATCTTCATTGCGTCAAGGGGTATCATGTAGATCAGACTCCATTCACATGCAGAGAGAACGCCTTGATAGATGCAACGTGTCAACTGGCCCCTCTGCAAATCCCTAGACCTTTGACCTTACTCACGTCTTTATCTTTCCCTTCCCCAACGCCGACCGACGTTTGACCTTGATCTCCAAGGGAATGACCTGGCTTGTGTCTTTGTTTTGCTTTGGTCGTCGGATCTTCTTGCGGCAAATTGGGCATTTCGAAGGGCCTTTCCCTGGCTCACTTGCTTGATTCTCGCCAGCGATCAGCGCTTCCATCAAGCACGTGTGACAGAACAGATGGCCTAGCCAACGAGGTGGTCAGCTGCGTCCCTAAAGGTGATGTAGGAAGGTGGGGGACCTACCACAATGGGTAGCGGTCATGTTCGTCATTTCCTCCATGCAAACCACACAGGTCATGTTGGCAAGTTTCGTAGGTAGATCCGCTTGCTCTTGTTGCGCCCGAACAGTAGCCACCCGTTGACGTTCTAAAACGCGTGCGAGGTCTGTGTCAGATTGCACGTCACACAGGTCAAGCTCCTCGATTTCGTCTTCCACCGCGTCGACTCGTCTCTTCTTGGAAGAGGTTGGTGGCATTTCTGCAGAATCTCTCGACATGCGTTTGCCGGAGCTGGCATCTCTGACGGGCTGGGACATGGAAGAAGACTCTTTTGTTAGATCCACAAAGGCGTCCGGAGGATATCGTAATGGACTCTTGAGTGCTGTGTTCGGCCGACGTGATGGTCTGTAGTTGCAAGGATCGGGATATGAAGGTGAAGTAGGACAGAGAAGATGGGTGCCCACGGCAGGGCGAGGACGGATCTCGTTCAGTGGATGCTCAGATGAGGTATCTCTAGAATGGGAGATATTCGTCCTTCCCTGAGATGCCCGAGCCGAGTCCGAAGCACTTGATTGGGGGGTCGATGAGTCCGGGGAGTGAATAGGATTCGAGTATCTGCCTGGGTCTGTGGCCATGTGACTACTCTTGGAGTTGTTTCGCACAATGGCTGGCCAGACTTGGGAGGTGGCTGGGTCCTGAGCCGATCTGCGATACCAGTGGTGAATCGAGTTTATGTTCTATAGCCATCCGTTCCTTCGCCGTTGATTCGGATTCGAGAGCCTCTGGTATAGATATGCGGACACCTTTAGGGTGGAATCGAAATGCCTCAACTTTCCTCACAACTTCGATAAAGCTCCCTGTTGTCAGGCCGTAGAACAGAAAGTGGGGATGGGGCAAGCTGGTGCCAACAACGATGGACTCTTGCTCTTCCAGAGCATTTATATAGTAGCGTCGGCACTGGTGGCACTGGAGTCAGAAGTAAGGACGGACTTTGTCCGGATTTTAGAAATCAGTCCATGCAATCATGCGCGACGACATCACGGAATATTGGTAGCGTGCAAACAACGGAGTTGCTACTACTTGCCAGTCATTGCACTTCGAGATGATTGCTAATAATGATCTATTCCATGCGCAACGCGCAGCATCATCCTCGACGATTGCATTCCATCCCAGCCTTTCGAAAGCGCGCAGGCCAATACGAATGCCGTCTCAGATGGCAACATAGGAGGTCTCTTGCCTCAACTACGCTGCAGCAAGGCTCATCGAATACATCTCTTTCGAGTAAGCTCCAGTAGAACTACATCCTCACATCCGATCACTGAAATATCAAAGTACCTTCTCAACCCAGGTTCAATCAGATCGGGGTCCAACAGCTCAGCCAGCATGTCTACTCGCAGATCTTCTCAGGTCCCCAGGCACCCGCTCCCGAGAAGCTCGTCAACCTCAGCAAAGATCACTTGAGCAGACACAAGCTGTGGGGAAGGAATCGAGAGGACAGTCCGTCCATTGCTTTCGATCTTCCAGCCGTCCATGGCTCTTCTTTGGATGAGCATTTCCATCGGCTGGGTAGGCAATCATCCGAGCCATACTACGCGTTAGCCGTCCAGTATGCTAAGGCAGATCTCCCGAGACCTCCAAGAACGTGGGCAAGGCAGTCAGGGTGGACCAAATATCATCCGGATGGGACTCACGAAGCCGTAGACGCCCCCCACGAGGACATGCTCACTTTTGATACCGAAGTCATGTGGAAGGAGAGCTCTTTTGCCGTCATGGCTTGCGCGGCCGGGCGCGAATCTTGGTACGCCTGGCTGTCGCCATGGCTGATGGGCGAATCGGACAACGATAGGCATCTGGTGCCCATGGGTAGCCCATCTCAAGCTCGCGTTGTCATTGGGCACAACATTGGCTACGATCGTGCCCGTGTCGCCGAAGAGTATGACCTACGCCAGTCCAAAACGTTTTTCCTTGATACCATGTCGCTCCATGTTGCCGTCAATGGAATGTGTTCTCGACAGCGCCCGACCTGGATGAAACATAAGAAATCAAGAGATCTAAGGGAGAAGATTTCGAGCGAGACCAACTCGATGGAGCTGTCTGCTCTTCTGGAGAATAAGATGCTGTCCGAGGAGGAAGAGGAGCTCTGGGTGGGGAGAAGTTCCATCAACTCGCTGAGAGACGTGGCCAAGTTTCACTGCAATGTCACCATTGACAAGGCTCAACGGGACCAATTCGGCGAACTGGATCGTGAGGGCGCCCGTGACAAGGTTGACGAGCTCCTTGACTACTGCGCAGCGGACGTAGCCATCACCCATCGTGTGTACAAGAAGGTCTTCCCCGCTTTCCTGGACGTATGCCCTCACCCGGTCAGCTTTGCGGCTTTGCGTCACCTTTCATCCGTCATTCTGCCCGTTGACAAGTCGTGGGAAGCCTATCTTGACAACGCGGAAACGACTTATCATCGCCTGTCCGAGGCTGTCGAGCAACGGCTGCGTGGGCTCGCTGATCGAGCCCTGGAGGCCAAAGACAATGCGCAAGAGTACTCCACAGATGCCTGGCTTCGACAATTAGACTGGACTGGTCAGGCCGTCAAAATGGTGCGGGGAAAGAAGAAAACGGACCCTCCTCGTCCAGCTGCCCGTCAGAAGAAACCTGGTATGCCCAAATGGTACAAGGACCTCTTTGCCACAAGCATTGCCGACATCTCGCTCACGGTGCGAACACGAATCGCGCCCATCCTTCTCCGTCTGTCGTGGGATGGCCATCCCTTGACCTGGTCAGACAAGTACGGGTGGACCTTCAGAGTCCCGGTCGCACATTCCCAAGTTTACGATGGCACGGCCGTCACTCGATGTGACATGTCCGACGAAAAGGACCCGAGCTTGCGAGATGACAGGCAGAATTGCTACTATAAGCTTCCCCACAAGGACGGTCCCCAGGCGCGCTGTGCCAACCCCTTAGCAAAGGGCTACTTGCAATACTTTGAAAATGGCACATTGTCATCCGAGTATTCCTATGCAAAGGAGGCTCTCGAGATGAACGCTTCCTGTTCCTACTGGATCAGCGCCCGGGATCGGATCCGATCACAGATGGTCGTCTACAATGATGACACCTTGCCCCACAGCGTGCCAACCGACAAGGGGAAGCCTCAGAAGACATGTTCAGGCTTCATACTWCCTCAGGTGATTCCGATGGGTACGATCACTCGTCGCGCCGTAGAGAATACCTGGCTCACAGCCAGCAATGCGAAGGCGAATCGTGTCGGCTCGGAACTCAAGTCCATGATCAAAGCGCCACAGGGCTACTGCTTTGTTGGAGCCGACGTGGATTCGCAAGAACTCTGGATTGCAAGCCTTGTTGGCGACGCACAATTCAAGATGCATGGAGCTAATGCGATTGGCTTCATGACGCTCGAAGGGACGAAGGCTGCCGCGACCGACCTGCATTCTAGCACGGCAAAGATCCTGGGAATCTCACGGAACGATGCCAAAGTATTCAACTATGGCCGAATTTACGGAGCTGGGCTGAAGTTCGCGTCTACACTATTGCGGCAATTCAACGCCAATCTGACCGAGAGTGAGACGGCCGACATCGCCTCACGGCTCTACAAGGAGACCAAAGGCATCAAAACCTCGCGCAAGGCCCTGAGCGACCGGTCCTTCTGGCGAGGTGGCACCGAGTCACTGGTGTTCAATCGGCTTGAGGAATTCGCTGAGCGCGAGCGTCCCAGGACGCCGGTGCTTGGAGCGGGTATCACCGAGGCCTTGATGAGAAGATACATGAACAAAGGAGCCTTCATGACGTCTAGAATCAACTGGGCAATACAATCGTCTGGTGTCGACTACTTACACCTGCTGATCGTGAGCATGGACTATCTCATCCGGCGCTTCAACATCGATGCGCGGCTTGCCATCACAGTCCATGATGAAATTCGTTATCTCGTGAAAGAGGAAGACAAATACCGCGCTGCCATGGCCCTGCAGGTCTCGAATGTTTGGACCCGCGCCATGTTCTCACAGCAGATGGGCATCAATGATCTCCCACAGTCGTGCGCCTTTTTCAGTGCTGTGGATGTTGACCACGTCCTCCGCAAGGAAGTCGATATGGATTGCATCACACCCAGCCACCCCAATAAGATTCCCCATGGCGAGAGTCTTACAATGACAGAACTGCTTGACAAAGGTACCGCTGCCTTCCTGGATCCTTCTGTTGAACCGCATGCTCCGACTGCGCTTGACAAGTACGATTATCAACCCCGACCGGGGGTCATGAGTGAGCCCGCTTCTACCGATGATGTCAACTTCCTCAGAGCCCAGATTTCGTCCGAGGTGAAGGAATTGAATGAGATAATCAAGGCTTCCCAGAAAGGACAAAATTCGGCTGCAGATGGAGCATCCGTGACCAGGAAGAAGGCTCCTTTGAGAGCACACAAGCCAACGACGGCGTATGCGCTGCCTCAGGAACCGAGACTCATCGATCTTCCTCCAAACTGTGAGGGATGGCGAGGCATGAGCAAGGGGCGTGATGCCCTCGCGAAACCGTGGATGTCCAAGTATTATCCAAGGACGCCACTGCATGATCACCCAAGATGAGAACATGATACCATATCAAATCAGCGTGGCGTTGGAAGGAAAAGGCCGTGCCTGATGAGCCCTTATTGGCCAGRTCTTTGATTCTGGTTACAGATGTTTAACTTGTAGATATTCCAAATGTACATCTAGCCATTTCATGTAAATATCTATCACTCCATCACACCAAGTACGGGGCAAATCTCATACGGCAAGAACATTCTGATCCCACGGTGCGACGCGTTCAAGCATATGCTGCCCAGCCACAGAAAAGGACTGCTAGATTCTTCTCATCTGTGGCCTGTTGTATCAATTCGTTCACCGTTGCCTGAACGCTCAACGTCCGACTCAATTTCTTCCCAACCACGAGCAAGGCCCTCTCCGCTTCGCCCGCCTCTTCCTCCACCTTCTTCGCCACCCCGTTCCCCCCGCCGGTCGGCAGGCCAGGATCCTCCGTCTGTGCCTCCTGCATTTTCCTCAACCTCAGGGGTGAGAGGGACCACGAATACAGGGGATCGTACCGCAGCACGTCCAGCACCGTCATGATGGAGTATGACTCTGTGCGAAGGGCCTCGAGGGTGAACTCGCAGCAGCGGCGAAAGATGCCTTCGGTCCCCGTGATCCCCATGCCATCGACCAGATCCCTCGTCAGCCGGAAGGGGACAACTTCGGGGACGGGGAGGACGCGGCCTTGTTCGAACGCGATGCCGAGATCGATGTGCACGACCTCGCCGGTCTTCTCGTCGAGGAGAATGTTGTGTCCATGCCGGTCGCCCAGGCCGAGGATGTGGCCGAGCACGCTGATGGCGGCGGTCGAGCGCGTGTATGCGAGCCGCTTGTCGAACCAGTCATCGGGGGACATGTATTTTTCCTGAAAGAAGTAGCGGAGCACCGGGTGGAACTGTTCGCAAACCTTTCGAAAGACCTTGATGCGATTGTCCGTGCTGGTGCCTTGAGCGTCATGAATGTACTTTCGACAGGCGTTTGGTTTGAGGTCCTTGGGGAAGTGTCGCTGGTGCGCCGGCAAGAGGTAGTCGTGGAGCGGAACCGTGTTCTGGACAAATTCGATGACTCCAGCCATGGCAGTCAAGGGCAGTACCTTGTATGTCCTGACCTTGAGATCTCGTTGGCGCGTGGCACGTTGTGCTCTCAGCAGAGATGAGACGGAGCCGAAGACCTGTTCCATGATGGCGTCCTGGCGAAGATCATCATTGCCTCCTTTGAATAGCTGCTTGTACTTCTTACCGTCGGTGCCATACGCGGTGACAATCTTCGGCATGGATATCCCTCCGGCGATTGTGAACTCGGGTTGAAACCTGGCAATCGTGGGGACATGACTATAATCGCAATCGGGACGGATGTCAATGGTCATGGTTGGGGGSGGCACCTTCAGCTTGAGGACATCTTGCTCTATCCTCTGACCAGTCGGGAACTTGCGGAGGGCCACTGTAGCTCCCGATTTGATGTCTGAGCCCTCAAGCTTTTCCTGGGCGAAACGGACGAAGGTGACGTTGGTGTTGTGGAGAGCGAGCCAGTAAGTCGCAGCCCGAGGAACATTCTTCAACTTCTCTGCGATCTTGTTGGCTGCAGTATTCCGGGCCATGGTGGTCTCATCCTTGACCCCTCTGGTCTTGCTACTGGCAAAGATTTGGTACATTCCATGATAAGGATGATCGACACAGATGCGCTGAATGATGGCAAAGAGGAGTTCCTGGAAGCGTCCCGGTAGATCCATCAGACGGGACGTCCATTGGTTCATCAGCGAAGCAAGCTTTCGACTGGGCACCACACTGAGGTATTTGGCGACTGCTTCATTCGCAATGACATTCTCGTTGTACTCAAGCCACAACGCCGAGAATCGGAGGGCGTCATGATCGTGCTCATCTGATGCCTGGAGACAGAGCAGATAATTCTCCAGGCTGTACTTGACCAAAGTTAAGCGGCTCGACTCCAGTCTCTGGTATTCCCCGTCGTCCAGCCTGAACCATTGCTGTGCTTTACCACGGTGATTCTTCAAATTGTCCTTTTCCCTTGTCTGCGAACCGGCGGCCGCAATCATGCGGTCGAGGTCTCGGACCTCCTGCTCCTTGTGGTCTCGAAGCTTCTTGATTCGATGGAAGTCCGCCAGGCTGTCGGGATTCTGCAATTGCTGGTCACAAAAGGACGCAAATGCGTGGAAAACTACACCCGCCTCAGCACCATTGGCAACGCCCTGCAGCTCCCTGACAGCCACTTTCAGCAGTGTGGTAATGATGTCTTCGGGTTTTTGCAGCCTCGCCTCAGCCGTGTGGTGGCCCTGTTACATCGTAAGCATCCTCCGCACAGTAGGGTTTTGCTCGCTACTGACCAACGTGGCCAGTAATTCTGGTTTGCCGACTTTGATAGCTGGAGGAGCAAAGCGACTGTTGTACAAATTGTGCTTCAGTTCGTTCAACATTCCCACAGAGGCCGTCATCTCCCCCTGGGCCCACAGCACATGAGCGCTTTCAAATTGGGCAGCTGCTGAGACCTCGAGTCCAAGAACTTTACAGGGCTCGATCAAGTTATTCAGATACATGGTGCTAGCCAGAGAATTCTGGAAAGCATCGTGGCTCCTACTGACGCGGGAAGACGAGAGCAAATTTTGGCACTCGAGCAAACGCGCTTCACGCAACGAGATGTGTAGTAAACTTTGCAATGGTGGGCGTTTACTAAGGCAGCTGAAGGTTGTCTCCCGACAGGAAAGAATTTCTTTGACATGTTCATGACTGCTTTCGATCAGCTTTCTCCCAACCAGGACGGCCCACCCTACTGACCTTGAAGACCGTAGCAAGTCGTCGCGAGTTCTAAAATTACAGAGAACTTCTTCGACTCTCTCAACTCCTGTTGAGCAGAAGACCTCTTCGGCTTCGGTCAGGATGGCCAAGGAACTCAATATTGGACGCATTGCGGATATCGCGATCTCGTTTGACAGAAGATTTGTCATACAATCTGCATACCCTGTTTCCAGTGCACGAGCTAGAGGGGGGAGATCCGCTGCACTTTGAATGTTTCTGAAAGTCTCGAAGATGATGCTAGAAACACTGGAACAAGAGGCTGGTGGCCGAATGTCCCATTGTTCGAGTTTGCGTGCGGCCTCCAGAGCTGCTACTGTTGACTGTGGCCCTCGCTCCAGTGTACTTGTAAGCAGAGACTGTGAAAGGCCATTGAGATCCATGATGTTAAGCGCTCGGACCATTCCGGCGTGGTCGACAGCAGGACCAGCTTCACTTTTACGAATCTGGGCATCATACAGCGCGCTACGGAAGGAAAGGCTTTTGAAGCTAGCGTGCTCGTGTTCAAGCTGTGACAAGCTAGTCAAGAGACTTGAGGGCTGCTTCACGCCATAGAATGCATCCTGCTCKTCGACCAGTTGATATATCTTGAGCAACAGTTCGGAAGGGTCCTCAAAATTATCTTCTCTGGATCTGGATTTGCGCCTTGACGTTGCTTCAGCCCTTGATTTTTCGGAATGCTCAAGTTCCAAAAACAAGAGGGCCGTCTTGGGCATTGAGCAATGGACAGCTGCTTGAGCCGCGTCACGGAGATCAAGGTCTAGCCATTGACCACGATCAGCCATGACAGATTCGTGTGGTAGCTGCTGTGTCCGTAGGTATAGGATGGCGTTCAGTAGAATCTTGATGGCATTCGTACGGATAGCATGATGTGCTCTGTCCTCAAAGATATGACGCATGAAAGCGGATATCTGCGTTTTGGCAAGCTCTTGTTCCCCGCTCTGCTTGAGGAGGATGATGTGAACAAGGAAGGGCAAAGCTGCTTCTGCCAGACCCTCTATCTCACTGAGAAGACACGAAAACGAAGCAAGCAGGGCATCATCGGGCGTCATCGCTATAATTGCCTTGCTTAAGGATTGGGGCCATTGCTTGTCCAGGTCACCCACCTCTGTTGTCAACATCCTCTCGATGCTAAGCGTTTTACCCAGGTTGGAAGATTGAGAAAGAAGAATTGAATCCACATGCTCTAAGCCGTACATGGCCTGAGTCACATCCGAATCGAGAGCGTATTCTAGTTCTGGGCAATGTCCTTGATGGCGAGACTGTGTGACAATGAAGCTCAAAGCCAGTTCTGTCATACCAACTTCGCGGGAATTGTCACGAGTCAGAAGCTCTGATAATTTTTGGAGTAATTGGACCCGAGAGTTGCAGAGGGGAGTGCCATCAACGGTCTTTCTGTCTCCACGAGCTGAAGCTAAGCTCATCTCGTGTAACATACGATTGTCCACAATGCTCTGCCCAAAATAAGCACGCCCAAGCACACGTGCACTCCACGAGAGGTATTTTGAGCCAGCAGAGCCCCACTGGCATGTAGTCCACACCGATGGTGCATATTTCGCGGCCAGATCGTCGTTCCCGAAGATGTCCTCTCGAAAGTCTGCGGGTAGGTCGAAAGAGACACTCATGAATTCTAGTAAATATTTTCTTGCTGAAAGAGGGAGTAAATTTCTACCTGATCGATGATCCTCCAAGAACAGGACAAGAAGTTCGCCTTCCGGTGTGTGTAACCTTGCACCACCTCCTTGACGAAGATTGCCTGTGGCCTTTGCCATGGCCTGAAATTCCTCGTTTGCAGCATTTGATAGCTCCGGGGACCGATACGATGCCAAAAATGAAGCCAGCCAATCACGATAGGTTTGTGCTCTAGAAAGAGTTGCTTTGAAGTGGCTCTCTTGCGTTGTGCTATCCTGCGTCGAACCGAGAAACTTCTTTAGCGAGACCAGGGTCGTGACGGCAAACCCTAGGAGGAAGAATGGTGCCATTTTCAGATGCGGTGAGCCTTGCTGCAACAGGTATTGGATCACGCCAACGGCATCATCGGCGCAGTGTATGTCCGTAGAGAAATGCTGAAGGGCACGTAATGACATCTCAAGAGGATATCCTTCCAAAGCGATATTACCCACCATGCAGATTAGTATCCGCAATTTACGCAAAAGTGCACACGTGTGTAAGGACCCCATCGCTGGCTGCACTTGACTTAGGATCCTCCTGAACACATAGATGTAAATCGCGGGAGACCATAGCGTTGCCGGTTCCTGATTGCACCGGCTGCACAGGTGATCCAATTGAGCGGGCAGAAATTTTGCCTTGAACGATGGCTGCTGATAAGGTGGCAAAGGCTCAGCTGAACAACTAAAAGAGATCATCGCTTGGTAAGCTCGACCTGCATTGTCGTACCCGGGGTGCTTTTGAAGAGGTTTGAGAATTTGATCATCTTGGTCTGTATGTGTGAAGAAATGAGCAATGACATCTGCAAAGTGTTTGCGGATCAGGGCAGAATAAGTGTCTCTGCCGACAGCCTTCCTGAGACGACCTTCTGCTTGGGGACCCTGTGAGCCTTCTGATGGAGGTATTGCAATATCACGAGCGATACTGTAAGCAGCAGCTCTACTGAATGATTCGATCAGGAGCTCGTTGATCGACACCGCCAGCTCCTTGGCCATGTACAACGATTCCTCATTCCTGCCACGCATGACTATTTGACCGACGACCTCGTCCCGTACATCCAGGAGTGCTTCCTTAATCGTCGAATACTCGAAGATCTGGTAGGGCATAGCGTTCAGTGATTGATGTTCCAGCCAGGTGTAGAGAAGCTGAGGCGAGAACAGCATGAACAGATTTCGACCATTTGGTAGCTCCAAGCCCTTTTTGATATGAGCTATAGAGACTTTCGCGTAAGGGACGGCGCCAGCCACGTGGCCAGCGGTTTCGAAGACAGCGTAGAGACAGCGCCGCAAAAGTGTGGGCCAGGCTGCTGCCAAATTACCTAGTATCTCAAGGCGGAGAGCAATGCCCTCAATCCATTGAGGGTCGATAGGCAGTGCATCGATGATATCTTCCAAGATCTGGGGGTGTTCCTTAAGGACGAACATTGCAAATAGTTCTGCCAGTTTTTCCCCAATGGTGTGCTTGACCAGCAAATCCCCGTTGCGGAGTAGTTCAAGCAGTGTGGTCCGAGCAGACGCCAGTGAAAGCGCCTTGGTGTAGTCAGGAGCTATTCGCACGACCTGTTGTAGTAACAACGAGGCTCGAGCCAGTGTGCGTGAGGATCTTGCACTTCTCCCCGAGATGATCTTATTCATAAACCACAGATAGAGTTCCGCGCCTGTCCCAGCAATATCGCCACTGTCTTCCACAGTCCATTTCTGCACGAGTGAGGTCAGCATTCCTAAGCAGATTCCAATGGCAACTTCCGACCTTTCGAGTTCGTATGGTTTAATTATGACTTGCTGGACGTACTGCAAAAGTGTATCGCCATCGTCATCTGAAAGAGCTGTATCGAACTTGAGCAGATCCCAGACCACATTCTTACAGAGGACGAAGTCCGGCCTTTCCAAAGACGTCAAGTACTTGACCATAGCCGAAGAGCTAGTGTGGGTCTTTGGGTCTCCTGAATCCTCTGAAGCTCCTGTTATGCAGCATAGCCTTGCCACCGCACAGGCTCGGGATGCATCAATACTGTGACTGGCGTCAATTTCATCGTGCACTGAGGGGAAGGCGTCGTCGCCATCGGCTCCTTCACTTGGTCGCATATCAATGTCTAGGTCCACATCCATTGCATGCATCTCATCATGAAGTCCATTGGATTGGGATTCGGGCTTTTGGACCTTGAAGAATAGTTCATCAAGCCCGTGAGCGAAGCGGAAAAGTCCTTGTGTTAGGAGGTTCGGCCCAATGTCCCTCTGGGAGATGTATCCATCTAGACCAGCGAAAGAATCACAGTACACGTTGACCAACTCCCTGCGCTTACCATGTTGAAGAACAGCGTGCCTGAGATCTGCCCGTAGTTGATCGAGTGTTTGCACAATCTTACTTCGAACCTGCAATGGGCCTTGACTGGAGACAAGCGCATGAGCAATAAAGCAAAATTGCAGAATGCCACACACGACTTCCTGGCTTAGGCTGCTGAGTACCATACTTTCTTCATGATACAGGCCAGCGAATATTTTTGAACATTCTTGAGCCACGTGATCCGACAATTTGGCCGTCAGAATCGGCTGAGGCGTATCTGAATAGTGGCCTTGGCTACTCGCAAAAGTCTGAGACAAAAGACATACCGGAGACACTGGCTCATTATCTTCCGCCAAAAGATAGCGTACAAGTCCGACATCTCGYGAAAAGGCCAAGCTTGTTTTCGAGAGCTTTCCGACACATGTTGCGGGTGAAGTCACAGCTATGAGAGGCGGATATCCGACGCAGAGAAGGATTAGATTCAAGGTATCCAACACTGATAAGTGACAAACGTTGTATGCAAGGTGGCTGTGATCACTCAGGTCTCCTATGAAACTTCTCTCAGTGAACGAGCGACTAAGTCTCCGCTAGCTAGACTCACCGGGACTCCAACATTTGAAGAGCCATCGTAAGATTGAGCTCGAGGTTTCTAGGTCTTTTGACACGCCTTCAGAACGTCTGAGACGTAGAAGCAAAGCCCAAAGCTTCGTGGCTGATCCATCGCAAGTAGCAGGGCCATTGAAATCGGTCGACATAAGCATACCGTCAATCACATCCTTTACTTCCGAGTGCTTGATGAGTTGGAATTCTAGGATAAGCATGAGTGCTTGGCAAGCTACTCCACACGTTGTTGTCGAAGTAACGTGCCTTGATATCAGTCTCCATGCACGAAGCCAAAAGAGCCTTAGCTGGGAAGACCGAGCATTCGCTTGAGTCGCCAAGCTGGGATGGAAATTAGCGAAGTTTGGAGAAATACAGTGTTGGGTTTCAAACCAACCTTGCAGTAGCAAATATGTGCCACGAAACGACGTTGCTATCATCATGCGACAGATGCGACAGAAGATGTTCGAGAAAGAATTGCACGGTATCCTGGTCCAGAGAATAGAGCTCGAAGACAAATGAAAGAACTTGTAGCGCATATATTCGATTGGCCGCATCCGGGCTGTCAAGCAACCGTGCCATTTCATCCATGTGCGAGGCTCGCTTTTGTCGCTTGGCTTCGTGGAGCTCGAGTAGTTGTTTCTGCTTTGCTCTGCTCTGGTGGCATTCCATCAAATGCACCAACAGCAATGCACTGACCTTGATGGTGCAGAATGGCTCTTCACCTTTGCCAATAGCCCGACGAAGAGACGCAGTCCTAAAGCTCAACGGCGCAGCTGAATTGGTGAATATGGCTGAATCACAAAAGTCCAAGTCTTCCATTTGCAATTGTGCTCTAGGCTTTCTCGAGCAATATTGCTTCCTCATTGACTCCAATAGTGCTTGAATGTGATGATGGTATTCTGACTCCTCGTCGCTTCCAAGTAACCGAGGCATGAGCACTTGACCTCTTAATAATACAGAAAGCATTGACTCGCGCTGCGCTTGGCTTGCGCGCTCCCACTTTCCCGAGAACAATGAAATGAGGGGCTTGACGATGCTAAGAGAAAGTGACAATTTGCTTACCATGGCACGAGCCAGGACAGCATCGAGTATATCGTAGCAACTCTGCTGTATTTTGCTCGAATGCGGAAAGTTGGAAAGGAGACCTAGTACGGTCTGAGTTATAGAATCTGCTCTATCCATGACTGGCGCATTGGAAGCTGTGGTAAGATGCCGCAGACAGAGTAGGATATCATCATTGCTATCTTGAAGCTGGGGGTAAGCCAATCTTCGATTTTCTTGACTGGGAAAAGAAGGCGTGGATCTGGTAGCATCGGTGAAAACACTCCTTGAGCTCTCACGGCCCGCTACTTGGATCAAAGAGTCTTCCACGACTGTACTAAGATCCCTCGCTGTGTCGAGGCAGAAATCGGCAATATTATGCCAATCTTCGCGCGAGAAATGCTCCACATGAGGACTATACTCCAGCAATGCGCTGAGAGCTCTGAAGTAATCAACCAAGAGAGGCTCGCAGTATCCAGCATCATGTGTGGGCAAGCTTTGACTGATATGCTCGACGAGCGCCTTTACTGTCTTGTAGCGGAGTTTGACAACGCCTGCATTTACTATGGTACGGACTAGGCTCCCGCAAGCAATAAGCCTGGATGCGATCTTAGTGCTCGTATACTTGGAAGCTTTGGACAGGCTGGCGATATCGATCTTGGCATTCCGAAAGACCGACTCTAGAATTGCATGGTAGCCCTTATCGTCCACTTGTTTTCTGCGGTTGGTTAGTGTTTCCACGTACAGCGCTGTTTCGTGGGAAACCACTTGCAGTCTGGTTTTATATTGATTCTCATGGATAAGTTGGCGCAGTTCTGGAGAATGAGATCAGTCGCAGAATTTCGCCTACGTCCCTGTCAAGTACCTGTAAGGCCACTCAGTCGAAATTCGACCTTGTCGGACTCTACTTTGTCTAGCAACGTGTGAATCTTTGGTTGGGCAAGCTTCAGGGTCATGCATAGAAACATACTGATGGCATTGGCGATATCGGGTCTCTCGTGAAGATCCTTGTGTCGCCCCATTCTCGAATATGATTGGAGATATTGACCTCAGTCATGGTGAACGGTGCTCCGAGGGGCACAGAACTCATCGCCCGACAGTCGCACTGCAGTCATGAGATCTGCTAGCTGATGCAGAAACGCGCGAGTGTTAAGTAGGAGTGATCTGTTGCTGTGGTTGGTGTCATCCAATTGGATAGAAATATTAATATATGAAGGGGGTCGCTTGTCGTTCAAACGCGCTTAACGGTATAGGCGCGTCATGAACTTAGTCCTCCAACATCAATTAGAGGCTATAGATATCATTGAGAAGGTCAGATGTCTCACATCTACTCCTGAAAGCTCAATTGCAGCGCCTTGTCTCCCTAGCGACTTTCGAAAGCCTACATGCAAGGTTCGGCCAGCCTTGAAGGCCTACGAGGCCTGCATCAAGATCTGATTGCCCTCTCCAATTCTCAACTAAGCAACATCGATCGTGCATGGGCTGAGCTTGATGCTCAACTCGACGATCTCAAACACCTCCTCGAGAAAGCTCCGAAAAGCGAGACGAGCAGGAAAAAGCTATCTTCAGGTCCTTTGTCGCCCCTGCAGAATTGGCCTGTACTAACATACTATGCGCAGGCTCCATCGTAATTGAGGACGATGAATACGCAGTCAACCAAGAGTTCCAGGAAAATGCAGCCCAGCTTGCCGATACCCTCGACTTGGACGAGATTTGTGCCGCAAAGCTATTGCTCGACGCTGAAGATCACAGTGACTCCACGGGATCCCCTCTACTCGCTTCTGCTGTCGTCATTTTCCACCAGAGACGTCAATACCTCGTGGAAAGTCTTCGACTTGTCCTTCTGTGCTCGATAGATCCTAGCGTGAATGAGGATATTCAGCTTCGAAGCCGCGAGGTGCTCGACGCAATTACAGGAGGACAGCATGGACCACCTCAGGCGGTATTCGCATATGTGCAGAGATGCATCAACTCGATGTCGGACGTTGAGCGATGGCTACAGCGCTTGGGCGAACGAATCCAGGGATCGAAAGCGTTAGGAGGCTTTGTGTCAACCGAGGAGGTCGATACCGTCAGATTCCAGCAGGAAAGCCTGGTTTTACAGCATGAATCCTTGGGTGCCATTGTCAGCTATCTTGTTAAACTTGGGTATTCAGACACGAAGAACTTCGACTCCCTGTTGGATTATCTACCCAAACTAGATCGGTGGAATCACCTTACCATCCATTACGTACCGGTGATATTGGCCTTCATATGCCACTACGGGTCTCCTGACGGTCAGAGGTCGCTCCGTCAAGCTCGGGAATACCACAGTCGTATTCTCGATGCCAGGGAGGCTTCGATCTGGAGATTACCGCATTTCCAAGCTGCTGTGCAGTCCTGGTGGCTTGCCGAATACTCGGGGTGGTATCAGGAGGTCCAGACTGGGTCCCCAGTACAAGGAGTCGACCTCGAAGCCGAAGCCCTTGGCCGCTCGGAGGCATTCTTCCAGGTGTTAAAGGAAGGGGCTTTTCAGTGCACGCTCATGATCTGCTCCCAGGTCACCCCAGATGATTGGTATGATCCAGCAAGAAGGTCTCTTATCTCCTACCTGCTGAGAGATGCACCTTCCCTTCAACAGGACAGCGGTCATGCTTCGGAGTGGTTCCGCCTCCTCATCATGGAGAATCTGGAGATATTTGTCGATGCATTCATCACGAACATGCCGGACACCCTGCGACKATTCAAATCCGAGGAGGATGATCAACGCAAACGCTTCCACTCAAACCTTCAACCGACGGATCGAAGCAGGTCTGAAGGGCAGGATCTTCACCTCGAACGCTTCTTAGTCATCGTCTCCTTCTCGTTTGATCAGCGCAGTGAAGCTGCGGATTCTTTCTG
This sequence comes from Ramalina peruviana, assembly GCA_001956345.1. Lineage (NCBI taxonomy): Eukaryota > Fungi > Ascomycota > Lecanoromycetes > Lecanorales > Ramalinaceae > Ramalina > Ramalina peruviana. Next base: position 114,082 of record MSTJ01000005.1, read on the forward strand.
GAGTGATACTGAGGGTAATCTGTATGGCTTCTTGCAATGGGCTTCCAAGAGGCAGTCGACCCCAATCGTAGGAGCCTTTTGTGAAATGTTACGATCCATCTCGCAAGGATCCGAATGTGCTAATGCTGCACATGGTTTTCTGTTGGAAGAGAGTGGCTCCGGGCCGTCAAGGTTGCGGAAGAACGCTTCACTGAGCTGGAGTCAAATTCTGGGAGAGCTTTCTACATATACATCCAAGATCAAGGATTCGACAGGTAACGGCAGACCTATCACAGCTTACGGGGCCAAGCCAAAGGCAGATGACATTGATGAGCCAGAAAGCGTTCTCATGCTCGAGAGCTATCTGAGACTGATGTCACATCTGTGCACTGAGAGCACTGAAGCCAGATCATGGGTGTCATCCCAGGCAAACCCCTACATCATTGATACTCTGTTCGTCTTATGCAACAACACGGTCCCCTACCAATTACAGGCATGCTCGTACCAAACGATCGGATCCCTCTTGACCTCTAAAGCATTAGAGACCTCATTGAGCGTGTGGACAGCTCTCGATAACTGGGCTTCCGGGGCAAACGCACCATCATCCATTGTCAAGCCTGCGAAGATGACTGGTCCAGCTGTATGGCTTGCAGAGATCACACCCAGCTCTATCATAACTACCTTTGATCAGGCAAATGAGTTTACTGCTCTCCTACTGGAGCTCGTAAGCCCCCCAGACCAGGGGAGCAGTTTCAAGGGCCAACTTGCATTCCCCGAGACTCTTGGCTCCGCCTATAGAATGCCTGGAATAGGACCATACATCGATCTGGTGATACAAGATATTTTTGGAGTAATGTCCCAGCAATTAGAGGAGCCATCGAAAAGGAAGTTGCTGACGTGCAATGCGCTGGACTTTGTCGTCATCTGCTTACGGACGTTTGATGAGGCTCTTCTCGTCATGTCAACCAAGTCGACCATTCCTGTGGATGAGGCTTTGGATACATCGAGTCTCACTGAATACGTCAAATTACACCCCTTTTGCCGAACCATGGAATGGCTGTTTAATGATCGTGTCCTAGCCGCTTTATTCACTACATCTCACACAGAAATAGACGAAATTGCAGCCGCACCTCCGGACTCTCCAGCGATACTTTCCCTACAGCGCTGCATCGATGTGATGAATCTCCTCATGGATCTCCAGTCTACCTACTTGAACATCGTACGGCCTTTGATGAAAGATCTACCTCATGACAAGCGTCAACCAGTTGCGAACTTGTCTCTCGCCTCGTTTGAAGACAGTGTAGCATCGCATCTTCAGCTCGTCGTAGATCTGGGCATGTACGCTGAGCTTGGGATAGACGAGCTTACAACGGCTTCTCTGAAACTCCTGGGAAAGTTTGCAAGCTCGCGACGGCTTAATGCACCTCCAGCTCAGAACGCGCAATGGACGCGACATGGCAATCTTCTGGTTGGGATCATGGAACAGACAGACGATCTTCAACGAATTAGGCGAAATCTCTCCATGGCGATGGAGTTCAACCACAGAGAGCTAGAGCAAGGTCCTGCATCATCAGGCTGGGTGATCAAGTCGATTATCCTGGACTTCCTAATTCAGGCTTTATCCTCCGTACCAGAACGCCCGAATCTGGCTCATGCTTTACTTGGATTTTCTTGTGGGGCTACGAGCATTGATATCGAAACGGATGGAGCCTTTGCGAATGGTTCGTCCCTGTTCCATTCCATTCTATACTTGGTGGCCGAGTATCCGGATGGAAATGGCCTGTCCAAGCAGCTCTGGGCTCTCAGTCTTCGCCAGAAAGGGTTCGAAGTACTCGCTCTATTGTGGCAGTCGAGGTTGACCTCAACCTGGGTTTTGCTGGAAATGAGGGCCTTGGAATTTTTCTTTCGTCTGTTGCTAAGACAGACAAGAGTCGACGCCACCACTTCATGGGACGAACGCCTATTGGGACAGCCCGATTTTCTCATCACAGAGTCCGCTGAAACAGTCCCGCTGTACATCCAGCAACGGTGCTTCTTATACTCATACATGAGTACCGAAATCCGCTTGGTGTCTGTTGAGGGACCACCGTCCTTACAAACCAGACTCTCCGCCGCTCTCTCAGGATCTATCGTCACACCGGAAGGTGAAATGCTTTCCAATATGTCTATACACGAGCTGCTCGATTTTTCCGACCTAGACTTTCCGCAGCACGGTCAAGAGCCTACGTCTCGCTATTTTGCCAACCTTGATCTCAATGCGCTTTCAACCCGGGCTATCAATCGAGTTGGTGCGGAGTATGATATCGGTCTCTTGGAAGAAATGGTCTCATTACGGCTTCGCGAACTTCAAAAAATGGGACGATGTCGAGATCCAAAAGAGGAACAGCAAATTATGCGAGAGGTTGATCAAGTGCTTCAGCATTTTCAAGCCAAGATGAACCTCGACATCATCTCGTCTGTCAAGCGACTGGCTGTTTCGACATGGACGGACCTGCTTACGCTCATGGTCGAGAAAAGTAATTTGCCGAGCGAGAAGAGAACGGCGCTTATATTGCAAGCTTTACAGGTTCTTACGCCAAAGCTCGGAATGTTTGTGTCAGAGGATGACTCGGCGGTCTTGGACATTGCAAATGCGATCGAAATCCTCGTCTGCCAATTTCAACCTGATTCTGCAACGATGAGGACTTCTCACGCGGCAGACTTTGCGTATGACAGGCTCTTTCAGGTCTTCTACGCTGCTGTACGGTCCATCAGCTGCCCAGATGTCAGCGCGGAAGTCCGGGAGCATCTGTATAGCATCTGCTACAAGTATCTGACCCACACATGTAATGTTCAGGACGCAGCCGTCCGGCGTCGCTATGGAAGTCAGGTGACGAAAGCAATGAGTGGAAAATTCATGGACACTGTTTGCGATGACGCTGTAGACGCGTCACCCACGTGCAGAATCACGGCCATTCTCCTTCTCGAGGCCCTCAGCACCCTGGCCGGATCTGACGGGTCGGTGTACGTGATGAATTCCTTGGTCCAAAGCAACTTCATTCGTGTTCTAGTGGAGAGTATTGAGGATGTAGCCGTCGAGCTGCGAGAGACGGCAGCTCAGGGTGAGTCAGCGACAGGGACCAAATGGATTCCGATAGACTGACTCAAGCAGATATACCGTCCCTCCTCACATTCCACGAAGCCAAATTATCCTTACTGTTGACGATCTCTCAAAGTAAAATTGGGGCAGCTCACGTGATGGCTGCAGGCTTGCTCCATGCTGTTCGTGTGTCTGGCCTTTTCTCGGTCGACCCAGACATTGGTGTGGGTAAGTCGGGCGCTTGCCACCTACTAACGAGCGAGGAGACTTTGCTGACGGGGTCAGAAATCGACAACCCAGACGCGCTGGCCAAATACTATCGATTGCTTCTGTTCATCACTCGGATCGTAGCGTGCATTGTGCTCGTTCGGGGGCCGCAGAACACGCAAAGYATCGACAGCGCTCGCAACTTCCTTCAAGATAATCGGGCGTTGGTTGTGGCCGTGTATAAGCGTCAAGCCAAAGTTGGGGGAGTGTCCTTCGATGATGCTGGCATCAACATTGGGGAGTTGGCTGATTTGTTCACATTACTTATAGCGATGACGGACTTTGTTAAGGTAGGTGAGAATCGATTCCGGCTTCTGTACGTGAACGGCTGACCGACTTGCAATGCAGCACGAGGAGCGGAGTGATACCCAAATGGAGCGCAAAAAAGGATTTCTATGAGGCATGTCGTCCTTGTCATTACGACCATCGCGACGAAGAAAGAGAGGATTACGTCTTCTGTAGCTTGATAGAATTTCTGATCGATAACCAATGCAGTCTACATCCTGAAGCAGCAAGGACCTGACAATCTTTTCTCCTGCATTTTCCGATTCAGGGGGTCCGAGGGGTGTGTGCGGCTATCATCTTTTCTAGCTTCTATTGCTTCGAATTCTACGACGAATCATCATACTCAGGCCCGGGTGGAAACATAATCATCATTAGTTCCGTTTCGGGTCATAGTGCGGATCTCAAGTCACTAATTTATACGTATGAGTCTACGCTGTCATGTAGTCTGCCCCAAATCTGCATTGATTAGCCCATATCGTGGCTTGTCTCGTTCACTCTCCGTCACGAGTAGCGACTGAGACCTCTGCGTCCATAGATGCCCCGTGCCAAATATCGAGGGAGCAGCACTCGACGAGACAATTTCCTGAAAACGACACCATCCTCAACGCCTGCATCAGGACTCCATAAGCCTCAAAGGTCTGTGGTCGAGCTTCTTTCCGAATCCACACACTACGACGCCGTCGAACGTGGCATCGATGACGTACCCAGCTCCCCACCCAACAAACGCTTGAAACGCTCACCCACCTCGACATTGAAGGGGAAGTCCGACCCTCGCCCACAGCCAATGGACCCTGTCAATATGTACAGCTTCTCCTCGGGCACGAGGTGCCCACCTTCAGCTGTGGTTGACCTAACCTCCTCTCCGCCCAGYGGCAACTCTCTCAAGCGGCCAGGGCAAAATGGCAAGGCCCGGCCGTCGCCCTTCTCCTCGACGAACGGACCGAAGAAGCTGGTCGTCAAGAACTTGAGGACTTCTGCAGGACCGGATCTGCAGCAGTACCACGAGCGGGTCTTGAACAAACTGGACGTTTCGCTCACGGCCATCCTGAACAATGAGAAGATGCCATATTCCAAGGAGACTTTATATAATGAAGTCATGATTGTCTGTCGGCAGAACAAGGCTCCGCTTTTATACCGGGAGTTGGACAAGAAGCTATCGGAGCACACGGACAACCACATCAAGTCCTCCCTGGCCAACATGATGGAGGAAAGATCCGATCTGGAGCCTCTGCAAGGGGTGCTCGAGGCTTGGACGATGTGGAGCAAGCAAGTAGAGATTATCCGATCCATCTTCTATTTTCTGGACAGGTCATATCTGCTCCATTCAGGCATGCCTTCGATATATCTGATGGGCGTGGAGAAGTTTAGATCCTTGGTGTTTGAGAACTCCACTACTCGGCAGGGCGTACTTCAAGGAGTGTACGATCTGGTCAGATCAGAACGAAGGCAAAAGGCAAACCCCGAGGACTCGCGCGTGCTCGGTCACGCTATCAGCATGTTCCACGTCTTGAAAGTCTACAATCAGCATTTCGAGCCCGGATTCCTGTCCGAGTCGCAAGACTTCTACACGGACTGGGCCGAGCAAACAGCAGCCTCTACGGACCTCGCAAGCTATGTTGCAATGTGTAATCAATGCATCATCCAGGAAATGAGTCGTTCCGACGCCTGGACCCTGGATCCCGCCACCAAGAAGCAGCTTGAGACGTACCTGGAAGATATCTTGGTCCTTGGTCAGGAGTCAAGGCTTGTCGACACTGCGGAAGTTGGGCAAATGCTGATGCAGGGTCAAGGAGATCCCATGCACCAATTGTACTTACTCCTTCAGCGACGGCGTCTAGGCACAAAATTAAGGGAGCCCTTTGAGGCGCACATAGTCAAGAAGGGTTCGGGCATAGTGTTTGACGAGGAAAGGGAGCAAGAGATGGTGAATCGATTGCTTCAATTCAAGAAAGAGTTGGACCAGACTTGGGAGGTGGCTTTTCAAAAGAATGTGGATCTGGGGCATGCTTTGCGAGAAGCATTCGAAACATTCATTAACAAAAGCAAGCGAAGCAACATGACATGGGGCACGGACAATCCTAAGCCTGGAGAAATGATCGCCAAGTACGTGGATGTGGTCCTGAAAGGAGGCGCGAAGGCTGCCCGAACTTCCATGACCGGCTTATCCGAACCCTCGAAGAACGATGGCGAAGAGAATCGTGAGGTATCGAGTGAGGACGAAGACGTGGAGATCAGCAAGCAGTTGGATCAAGTGCTCGATCTGTTCCGCTTCGTCCACGGAAAGGCCGTCTTCGAGGCCTTCTATAAACGAGATCTCGCTCGTCGACTTCTGCTTGGCAAGAGCGCAAGCTCCGAAGCTGAGAAGAGTATGCTGACACGATTGAAATCCGGTAAGTGGCCTCCTCCAAGAGGCATCTTGTCAAAACTAATGCCTACTCCCAGAGTGCGGTGCGGGATTCACCCACAATCTTGAACAGATGTTCAAGGACATCGAAGTGGCCAGGGATGAGAATCTATCCTACAAGACTGTACTGGAAGAGAGAGGGGTCCGGTCCGCCTTTGACCTGAATGTGAACGTTCTCTCTGCCTCCGCATGGCCCTCGTATCCCGATGTAAGGGTCAATGTACCCGAGGCCATCTTACAGGCAACGGCCAACTTCGAGTCGCACTACAAGATGAAGCACTCGGGCCGGAAATTGGAATGGAAACACGCGCTGGCACACTGCCAGCTGAAGTCGGTCTTCCCCAAAGGGGCCAAAGAGATTGTGGTCAGCTCCTTTCAAGCGATCGTGCTCCTTTCTTTCAATGGAGTCGAGTCGCTCTCATACCTAGGGCTACAAGAGATGACCGGACTCGGTAAGCTCACGATCCCGTTGCGGCTGCTCGATCCGTCGTTGATAGCTGTTAGATGACATGGAGCTCAAGCGGACGCTGCAATCGCTTGCATGTGCCAAATACCGCGTCCTGGCCAAGAACCCCAAAGGTAAGGAGGTGAGCTCGAGCGATGTCTTTAGCGTGAACGACATGTTCCAGCATGCCAAGTACCGCATCAAGATCAACCAGATCCAGGCCAGGGAGACGAAGCAGGAGAATCAGCAAACCCATGAGCGGGTTGCTGCTGACCGCGCCTTTGAAACGCAAGCGGCAATTGTGAGGATCATGAAAGGTCGAAAAACCATCACTCACCCGGAGCTTGTGAGCGAGGTGATTAGTGCCACCAAGAGCAGGGGACCATTGGATCCAGCGGATATCAAGACCAACATCGAGAAGTATGCACCAAGACTTGGACATCCGGACGAAGATTCAAAACTGACCTGATCTCTTTCCTAGATTGATCGAAAAGGACTATATGGAGCGAGATGAGGAGGCCCATAATACCTACAGCTACGTCGCATAGATTGGTATCGCTCCGCTTTTTGATCTGTCAACGGACCCCACGCGGAGATTGGGAACATATGGACTACCGCCAACAAAGGAGAAGAGTCTCCCAGGGCGCGGCCGAAGCGGACGTCCGAGGGGTCATTGCATGCCTGGAGCATGAATGAGTAAAGAAGGTTTCATACTGATGAAGCATCCAGGTGTTTTTGCACGCGTCCAAAAGGACACGCCCTCGGATGACATTGAAACTTCACGACTGAGACTTCGGATTATAGCACTGAGGGAATTTGATTGATGAGGCTCTGTGCGATACTGCTCTTGCTAGTCAAGCTCATTCCTTCAGTTCCAACAAGCCAGCCTGAATGGCCATCTCATCTCGAACGGGCTTCCAAATCTCCCAGCCGCACTAGCTTTCACCACCCAGAATCCTATCTCCTCTCATTCAACCCGGGGGTTCCGTATTTACTTTTGTGCAGTCCGCAGGACCGCAGGATTAGGGATCTGCCGCAACAATCACCATGCTCACGTCAGAGTGGCAGTCAGCTTGGGGTTTGCCAACAACCGCTAGCTTTGGAGGGCTGAACAGTATATAAGACAAACATGATGACCCTCGTTTGTCGTCCTGTCAGACCTTGCTGCAAAACCTCCTGCAGTGGATTCCCATCGTCGGTCGCCATCGCCAGTAATGCCTTTCCCATACGATCTCCTTCCCTGCGAAATCCGGCTCCAAATCCTTCGCAATCTCCTTACCCATTCCACCTACATCTACACCAGCTCGAGCCACCAACTGGGCCCCCTCTATCCCACCCCGCTGGGGCTTTCACCTGGCATCCTGCTCGCCTCCAAGCGAGCGTATGCTGATGCTATCCATATCCTCTACCGCGAGAACACCTTCCAAGCATACCCTCAATATCTCACCTCTGCCGTCTTCGCCATCGATCCGACCCGGCTTGTTACGGCCGTGCACTGTATCAAGCTGATCAAACGCTGGCACGTTCGCGTACGGCTAGACTGCGATCCCTACTACGAGCCCGAGGACTTGCGCGCGTGCTTTGATGGCTGTGACTCGCTTGAGGTGGAAGTCTTCAGGAGCAGTTGCGGAAAGGGCGATTACGAAGCGCTGACCGGCTTCCAGGGTGTGAGGGGCGTGAAGGAGGCGTGCGTCTATGGCAGCGTCGGAGAGGCCTTTGCCAAGTATCTCGAGTCGTGCATGATGAACCCGAGAGGCCAAGAGGCAGGCCCTTGGGAGCCTCCGCTCGTAGATGTTGGATACAGGAGGAAGTCTTTAGCCCAATAGTGTTCGGCTTGCGACTTTGAGACTTCATGCTAAGAAACATCCTGCTTCTTCGCTCACTAATGGTTGGTGGAGGGAAAGGATCAGTTGAATGCTCAAGTGGAGTGAATTATTGCAGTGGACTCAGGTCCCTCAAAACCGCACTCGATGGTCGGTGCACCTGGGTCCAAGGCCTTTCACTCTTCCTCTCCGCTGATGTTGGCATGCTTGAAATACTTCATCCCCACCCAAGCGACAGTCACCCATACCCACGCCATCACACAAGTGAGGACGAGGAGGGCAGGATAATAGCCAACGATGGGCAAGGTAGGATCATCCTCGAGCTCGGGGGGCGCGTAAGGGGTTTCCCCCACGTCCCACGCCCAACTCCACACGCCAAAACAGCTGCCCATGCCAACGACAAATACGACCCATGTGACGCAGAGAATGATCCACCCCCACCAACGGGTCTCTGAGTAGTCCCATTCTGAAGGCGGTGTCGCGGATTTGGAGGCCGGCAGGGTGGCAAGTGGCGAATGCGATTGGGACACCGTCTGCTGAGGCCTCGCTGCTCTGAGGGGTTGCGGCGGGAAATAGCTGTCTAACGGTTGGATGTTCCGGATGCTGGTGGGGACGAAGTCACTCGGGGACGTCAGACTTTCGTCATCATCTGTTGTGGATGCAGTCGAGGATTGGGTAATGAAGGGGCGCTTGATGTCCGGAAAAGGGTCCTTGGCATCTGTGACTTCGAGGATCTTGGAGGGATCCCCATGGACTGGATGAGTGACCATCGGCACTGGCGGTGGGACGGGGCCCGGACGTGGAGTCGGTAGATCGTGCGGACTCGAAGGGCTGCGGGGCGTCAGGACATTACCGGACTCGGGCCCATCACTCGCTCTCTTCTCCAAACCTGTCACTTCCTCGAGACCAGAAGACGCACGCCGGTCCCTGCCATCCATGCGCAACTTGCTGGTGCCGAGCAATGCTGACTTTCTGAGGGAGTCTTTCCGCGAGCGCGCCTTTCGTTGGTGAAACACTGCAGCCATGGCGCCCCCTGCGCGTGGACTTGATGGCTGCTCCGCAATGGGAGAAGCCGAATCGGATGCGGAGCCATATTCAGGGCTACTGCTAGATCGAAGAAAAGCGAGCGAGGATGTCAAGCTGCCCGAGATGGTTTTCTTATGTGTCGGCGATGCTACTGCGCTCGAGGGCCGCTCTTTCCTGGACCCATCTGGCTCGTGGCTGCTCGTGGCTGCAATCGCGGCACTGATGGCATCGTTCGGGGTGACCATGTCTCCTTTCTCCAACGCTGACGATCAGGAGACCCAGGCAATCCTAGCAGACTTGAAGATCAGGGATCAATCAACTTGCTGGCCCATAATCCAACAGACGAAAGAGACAGACGATGGCAGCACACATGATGAGTCAAAGTGGGATGATGGGCGGCGAAGAAGAAGATCTAGGTGAAGCCAGTCACAGTGGCARCGGAAGCGGAGGGGGGGGAGAGAAAAGAAGTAGAATTGAAAGGCTGGAAGTTCAAGGTCTTGGCGAAGGTCTTGGCGAAGGTCTTGGCAATTGGGTTCCGCACTTTTCGATTGATATCAAATTGTCATTGAACACTCGTGCTCCAACGTAGATGAGTACGAGATGTCAACCCGCGACCTCTGCCCCAGCTTGATCCTGCAATACGATTTCGAGGAGTGATCCATCATGCCGCGCTCAAAGCGCGCCAAAGTCGTCCACCTCTCCAAGACGACGAAGAAAGGCAAAGATCTCACGTTGAGACTTCACGCTTCGATCCAAGAATGCATCCCCCAGTACCCTTACATCTATGTCTTCCGGGTGGACAACATGCGCAACACCTATCTCAAGGATGTCCGATCGCAGCTTGCGGACAGCCGGTAAGCTTGGAGCCTGCCATCTCGCAGCTCTTACCATCCTCTCATCTCCAACCAAAATGCTTTACTTATCATTTGCAGTCTCTTCTTTGGTAAGACAAAGGTCATGGCAGTCGCCCTCGGTCTGACTCCTGAATCTGAACCCTACCCCAACACCTCCAAACTGGTTCCACATCTACGTGGCTCAGTCGGCCTCATCTTCTCCCCCCGCCGCCCTTCCGACATGCTCTCCTACTTCGCCAATTTCCAGCCCGCCGACTACGCCCGCTCGGGTACATTGTCCTCCAGGAGCTTTACCCTTCCTTCCGGGACCCTCTACAGCCGTGCCGGCGAGGTCCCCGAAGAGGAGGACGTGCCATTAGCGCATTCTATCGAGCCTTCTTTACGGAAGTTGGGGGTGCCAACCAAGTTGGTCAAGGGGCGAGTGCAGCTAGAGAATGATTTCCTGGTCTGTAATGTAGGCGAGGTGTTGGGCAGTGGTCAGACAGCTCTACTCAAAATCTTTGGCGTTGCAGCAGCGACCTTCAAGGTCGAGCTGGTTGCCTGCTTCAACCGCGAAACAGGCCAGGCAGAAGCCTTCGAACCGGTCGAAAAGCAGCAGTCCACCACAATGGATCTGGATGAGACGCCAGACCTTGTGCACGATGGCGGGTGAAACACGGGCTTCAGCGTCGTAGGGGGTTCAGAGAAAGCGCACACGGTTGTTTTCGCCCCGGTGCAGGAAGGATGTTGCTAGATTTTGGCGGCAACATCAGGCTCATCACCAGGCACTCTATTGCTGGCAGAACTAAGTGTTCTCCATCCATCTCAGCCGCCCAAACTAAGACCGCCTATCAGACTATTTCAGTCAGTAAGTAGCTGGGCTTTGATGCCCCACTATACTCACCCAACCTTACCTCACGTAACAGCTACGTACAAGCGCTTGGGCATACCTACCACGCTAGAAATACATTCATCAAAATATGATCGCGTGAGAATAGGAATCTCATCTCGCCGCTTCGATCGGAGCTCGTTCGCGAGGTCCATGTCCGGGGCATGTCGGGTGCTCTCCGCTTGTTTGCTGCCTTGGATCCCAGAAAGATGGAAGAATGCCTGGTGTCGAATCTCACACTGCGCGTCTTACCACTAATCATGGCCACACACTTCGTGCTTGTTTCCCAAGGAGACGGCGACCTTGTCAAAGCTGAGGGTCGCTTCGGTGGTCAAGTCCAAACGCTGAGGGGGATACTTGATACTACACCAGACCCGAAATCGGAAAGGAGTGATGACACTAGTACCTTCGTAGCTTGCGAGGGTCTTCGTACCCGCCCCCATCATAAGGTCTCTTACGGTCGTGGTCGTCTTCTCGGCCACGGCTGTAGCCCCGGTCTCTGTCTTCCCTCGGCCTCACCGGCTCCCTGTTGCTGCCAGTGAATCCGCCTCCAGCTCCGTACCCTCCTCCCCCGCCACGGGAAGCAGACCTGTCGTCGTAATCATTGCGTCGGGAGTCACCGCCATACCCACCTCGGCCGCCGTCTGAGTGTCCGTTCACGGGTGCGCCACCATACCCGCCTCCTAAGCCGCCACGTCCACCTGGGCCAGAAGGAGCATTTGGAGGGGCCGCGCCAGGTCCATTCGGTCCCCCGCCGCCGTACSCACCTCTGCCGCCAAAACCTCCGCCTCCTTGATAGCCAATCCCCCCACGCCCGCCACCGTAGCCACCACGGTCGCCACCGCGAAACCCCCCCCTGAAGCCACCGCGGTCAAAATTACCCCGGAAACCGCCTCGAATTCCACCACCGAAACCACCAGGTCCTGCTGGGGCAGAAAAGCCTCCGCCGAATCCAGTGGGTCGGGCTGGGGCAGCTTTCGTGTAGCCACGGCCACCGAGACCTCCTCCGAGCCGACGAGGCCGCCAGCCTTTGACGGTGCGACCGCGTTCTACATCGACGAGCACACGTCGATCCTTGATTCTGATGCCATCGGTTTCTTTGTAGGCCGCTGCGGAAGCGAGGAGACAGGCTCTGGCGTTAGCTTTCCTCTTCACGATGGAAGGGGCGGATAGAAGAGGTGGCGCAGAATGTTACCTTTCATATCTTTCTCTCGTTCATAGACCACGAAGGCGTAGCCACGATGCGGTTTCTTCTTCTTCCTTGGCTTTGCATCATCTTCGCTCATGGTGCCATTGCTTTCTGCTTTGACATCTGTGACGATGCGTATCCGTTCGATGGGCCCAAATCGACTGAACTCTCTTTCCAAGTCCTTCTCGGTTGTTTCGTAGCTCAAGCGAGCGACGAAGAGAGTTTTGAAGGCATCACCTCGAATGTTAGGATCCTTATCAGGCTCTGATGGCAGGATGAGCTTTGCTCGATTGGGAGGGGGTGACATCAGGTGAATAGGCTCACTTCGGTCGGCACCCTCGTTCAACAGACTGGCTTCTCTCTCTTGCTTTTCGACCTTCAATCGGTCTTTGCGCTGGAGCCAGCTTTCGGTGGCTTCGTACGGCGTGTCTCGGCCATAGTCTTGAAGTACCGAGAGGTATTGCGCGACACCACCGATGTTGTTTGTCTGGCGTTCTTCAGGAGCATGATCGCTGGCTGGTAGATAACGAAGTGCTGGGCGGGGGGAAAAGAGAGCAAGGAGGTTGGCCGGAAGCTTGTGCGTCATGATGGCGGCTCAAGATGTGGGGATGACTGACAACCTGGCGTGGAGCATGCGGGGTGATCTTCTCGTGGTTGAGTAGTAAATGAAAGAATAGGAGGAAATGGAAATGGGAAGTCGCGGCCAGAAGCCAAGAATTTGAAGATCCCAAACTTCCCCGAGACGCTAGTCCCAGAGCGTAGCTAGCGCAAAAGCTCTGAATATCAGTAAAATCAGACGACTGACTCTGTTCTTGCCTGGATTCGAATCGACCATGTCCGAAAGACTCTAAACAATGCCAGTGTCGGCATTGCAGGCCGTCTCGAGCGCAAGAGTAGGTCAAGTAAAGTCGTGCCTCCGCTGATAGACATGTTTGACCTATGAAACAGAATGGGGTTGGAGCTTTCATTTTGCAGTGCAAACGCATCGACGTTCATTATTGCGACTTCGGCGGCAGCTCTCGTGGTCTGAAGTAAGGCAGTATACCCGGCCCATGTTCCTAGCAAGAGATGAGAATACTGACCTACTTCGGCGTCTCCCTAGAGCACTACTGCAGTCGCCACTCTTTCCCTCCTTTGCCCACGCGCACCCTCAAATCCAGGTCCATGTGTCTCCTCGGCCCAACGCTCACCCTGTGCTTCGTGGTCACTACATAAATGGCCGGACGAAAGCTATTTGTGTCCGAAACCTGGAGAAGGAGCAGATTGTGCAAAAGCTCCATCTGCTCAGGGACGCCAACGGTGAAAAGCTGAAGAAAGTCAAAGGTGGCAGGACAGTTCAAAGCTCCAACGAAAGCGTTCGCGGCGTCTGGGATAGCTTTCATCCGACGATACCTGCTGGCCGAGATTTGCTGGGGGAGAAGGTAGAGAAAGTGGGAAGAAGCCTAGTAGGTGGGAAGAGATAGATGGGATTCGCTACGAGCTCCAAGTGTTCATCCAGGGATGTTTTCAACCTTTGTACGAGCCTGTGGCCAGGAGGCAATTGGCCCATATCAATCCGCATCTGATGCAAGTGCTCCAAGTTGATGAATTTTTGAACCTATTTGACTATGCTTTGGACTGCCGAGCATTGATGATATCGACGACTGGAGCACGCTCGTTAGCCGGACCTTGTGACTGATGCTTAAAGACCGGAAATACTGACAAGCAGGTTTGAGACTGGCACCCCCAACCAAGAAGCCATCAACATCAGCCTGTTGGCTCAGCTCTGCACAATTCTTCTCCGTGACGCTTCCCCCGTAGATGATTCTCGTCTCGTCCGCCGCAGCGGTGCTCACTTCTTCTGCCAGCCATTTTCTGATGGCGGCGTGGACCTCCTGCGCCTGCTCGGTCGTCGCGACTTTACCGGTGCCAATGGCCCACACAGGCTCGTATGCGATGACGATCTTGGACCAGTCCTTGGTCTTTTCCTTGACCGCGGCCAATTGGTGTGTCACCACTTTGATTGTCTCATTTGCCTCCCGTTGGTCGAGCGTCTCGCCGCAGCAGAAAATGACATTCAGGCCTCCGCTGAGGGCGGCGGCAGTCTTGCTGGCAATGAAGGAATCACTCTCGCCCAGAACCACTCGGCGCTCAGAATGCCCCGTCAAGGACCACCCAATCTTGGCATCCGCCAGTTGTTCGGCACTGATCTCGCCAGTGAAAGCGCCGTTGGGTTTGTCGAAAACATTCTGCGCGCAGACCTCGATTTCGGGCTTCAGGTGTTCTCGGACGAGGAGAAGGAAAAGCCCCGGTGGGGCTATAACGACTTCGGTTCCTGGATCCAGAGGCGCCTGGTTAAGGTTATGGATGATGTCTGTGATGCTCTTGATGGTGCCATTCCTGAGTAATTCCGTCAGTTTGTCATCATTCTCCTGTCATGAATTTGCTCCGCTGCTGGTGCGTGTTTGGGGCGTACATCTTGAAATTCCCGCCGACGAAGAATTGGCGCGGCATGATGGCGGCTTGAGATTCTTTGCTGGCTCGGAATATCGACGTCTCCCCTTGATAAGAGGCAGAGCTTGCTGAGGACGGCCTAACTTGATCGAAGTAGCTATCAAACTGTGCTTTGGCCAGGTTGATGAAAATGGTGGGGAATTGGCTGGACCGGTGGTGGTGGGGCAGGCTATGTCACCGACTGTGTAGGTCCCCAGTCGCCCGGGGAGTTGTTTCAAGCCACACAGCCCGGGGACTACCGCAACTATGATAACTCACGATTCCTGGATTCCTGCAACCAGGCTGCAATTTGAGAAGGCAACTCATCAAGCAATCATACATCATAAATTCATCAGATCGTCAGACTATGGGGTTTGAAGGTGTGCGAATACAAGACAGCTCTGTCAACGATATAGCCCATGCAGTCCTCTCCTTGGGTTTGGGTATCGTCTCCCTAATTCCATCTCTTCGTCTCTCCTGAGAAAATCTGCCTTCATTTGATTATGCCTTTCCAACTCCCTTGCGTGCTCCTGATGCAATTGAATGTCCCGCTCAAGCTGTCTCAACTGTTCTTGCCGAAGTTCGACTTGGACTTGGGCCTGGATCTGCGATCGCATCAGATCATGCTCTCTACCATCTTCAATGGCCGGGCGATGGTGCTCGAAGCCCATTTCTACACGAGTTCTAGGAGATCCTGGCAAGCCGGATGGGTAACATCTGTCGTAGCTCCCACTACCTCGAGAATGGTAGGAAGGTCGGTGGGAGGAATATCCAGAACCTTTACTCTGGATAGAACTTCGACGACGAACCCCACTCCCGCGATGGGGACGAATATCGACGTCGTCACTAGAATAAATCGATTCCCGTCTTGTCCGAGGTCTGACCTCCCGTCTGGGTCGTTCGTACGGCCGTACGACCGTAGGCGCTTCTTTCGCAACCCGCACATTGGAGTGGCGGCGGGTTTTGACACTGCTTGGCCTCTCTCCCTTGCTACCGCTTGAGGCCTTTTGGCTCCTTCTAGAAATGTAGGACTCGTCTGTGACCGTCGTCGGTGCAGTACTGCCATCCGAGTCTTCAGAAAGAGCCTCAGACTCCAGGTCTGATGAGGAGTCTTCGTCGCTAGAGACTGGAAAGACTCGGTGGACTTTCCTCTCGCTTTTGGGATTGTCAATCTTGCYCTGCCGGAAGTTTCCTTGGCTCTCCTTTCCGCTATCGGGCACATCTGGCACGCGTGAAGATCGAGCAGTAGCACCTTCTGTTCGTCGCTCGTGTTGCATCTGCGGGGGTGGTCTGCTCCGCATTTCAGCACTGTCCGGCATGCGCGGTTGTCGAGCCGCAGCAGTGTCTTCATGTCRCCCTGGATGCATTTGCGGGACTTGTCTGTCGGGCATCTCGGACCTGTCGACAGCGTTCGTCGGTCTCCGTTCGGTGGGGGTTGGTTCCTGCTGGATTCCCACATGCGCTGGGATGGAACTTTGGCGCGCCGCGTACATTTGGGAAGCCTGTTGCATGCCATGTTGTCTGCCAGCAATGCCTGCTTGAGGAGAGGCAGCGGCATCAAGACTGACGACGTCTCTCCTGTGGTATGGTTGATTGGGATGCCTCACTTGTCTCAGTAATGCGGTTGGCTTACACCTCTGGCGCTTCATAATCACTCGCATTGATCTGTACCCGGTCGGCTGGGAAAAGATACCACCTCCCTCAGTCTCCAGCTTGATGTCTTTCACAACCCATTCAAATTTCGCGTCGGTGTCCTCGAAGTTGCGATCCCTGATCAATTGCAGTACCTGTTCGCGCTTGCTACCCTTCATCTCGGGAGAATTCAGGAATTTCTTTGCAGGGAATCTTGCATTGGTCGTCCGTTTCTTCATGTCCGCTTGCGAGACCTGATCTTGCAGTCTTCTAACGTGTTTCCATACGGGGGCACTGTTCCTGAGAGGAAACTTTGTGAATGTGTACTGTTCGAACCTAGTCTCGCTCACTGCTTGTTCATGCGGAGCCCGGAGAGGAAGATGGCCGACTGGAGCAGCCGAGGTAGGGTGTGGTCCCATCTGTGCCTCACGAAGAACCCCGATATTGGGGTGATGTGCCTGTTGCTGTCGATTGATAGCAATGCGGTCAAAGTCACGGGCAAGGTCCCCGGCCGCGGGAGCATATCGCTGGGCTCCTGGGGCGGGATGTGAGGGTGGGATTGGCATCTGACCATCCATGGTGGAGTAAAGGGAGTGATTGCTGGAAACCAGGCGTCACGGGTATCGCTAGGTGTGGAATGAAGTGCGGAAGAATGAGATCGAGGTGGCGGGCGTGAAAGTGTATTGAGTGAAAAAGTTCGGTGTAAGCTGGAGGTGTGATGGTTTTTGGGAAAGACAAGGATGAAGATATAGAACAGAGCATGGAAGAGGAAGACGAAGATGAAGATGTGCCCAACAGCAATTGAGATTGAAGGAGGACGAGAAAGTGAAGCTAGGGAGAAGGCAGCAGGATGTTAAAGAGTAGGAGGAATGAGTGAAAGCATCGCGGAGAATGCCTTCGTTTATACTAGTGGGAATCCTTCGAACAGCCTTAGCTTCCACGCCCCATTTATGTGGGTAGAAGTTTTAGATGGAGGGGGAAAGATTGCTTTCGAGAACGAGGGCATACGACGAAAAGCACCAAGGTAAGAAGCAGCATGAGCACACCGTCAGATTGGTGCTCATGGCCTTGATGCACACTCCCATCTGGTTGGCACTCTTGCCTCAAGCCAACCTCACCCTAGGGAAGCTGGCAGTATGATACGGCGGAGAGTGGCCTGGTCGGCTGCAGCCTGCACCAACTTTGAGGCAGAGGGATGAGAATTGGCCGCGCCTTGCAGCATAGCGGTGGTACAGGCTATCCGAGCAGTTCGTCCGCGTGAACATGTAAGGCGTTTGACATGCGGCCTGCAGCGCCTCGACGGCGTGGACGCCCTGCATACTTGCTTTGTAACGTGGATTGGCCCATTGGGTCCAGCCAATTGTAGTTGGCATATGGCAGCATTGACCGGGCAAGTATACTGTTGAAAAAAGGATGCTTGTGTGGATGTTGCAGATGCCAAGCCCCTCCCGTCCAAGCCCCCTCGGCCCCTCACCCAGGTACGTCAGGCAGGCAGCAGAAGGCAAGATTTACAGCTATTGGCAAGCCTGGTCAAGCAAAAAGGGCGTTCGCGCGTAATTAGTAGGTAGAAATGGTCGAGGGCATCTATTGGCTCAAACTTGCTGCTACACCGAGCTTGAGTCGCAATTGCGTGTCTCGCCCACACGTCCAGAGGGGACGTTGCAGAAGTTGCAGATTCGGACGTTGTTTCCTCCATACAGGCAAGCAGATGATTATCAACGAGCAGATAGATCACTTGCGGTGCGTATCAATTGTGACCAATCAGCTCGATCAAGGCTGGCTATCCAGATCAATATTTATCCTAGCCTCCCTTTCAAGCGTCGTTGGTCCAGGGAAAAAAGGGCAAATGTTTGCCGGTTGTGGAGGCCACGGCAGTGACCTGCTTACCGACATACGACGCGAGAGAGAAGCACATTATTGGGCAATGATCAATTGAAATGCCAGTTTCGCCTACTTGCTAACGAGAAGTACACACCGAACAACGAGGCGGAGAAGCAGAAGACTTCCTGTTCCGACCAGCTCCCCCATCCTTTCCCTCCCCAGCTGTCCCCGTTGAAACTTATGCATGCTTTGAGAGAACCTTGTCGTCATCCTTCGAGGGAGAGATGGGACGAATAGTCTCAAGGGCAAAGAAAACACAGCTGTGCATCAACGGCGACCAGGTCTTATCTAACGTGCAGCCGGAGACATCTGATGTGCGCTTGGCTGTCGACCTCTCACCCCTCCGCCCATCACATTACCAAATAAGTCTGACCCTGCTTCGAACTGTACGCAAGAGTGGTATCATCAAAATCAGAAACTGCAGGAAGAAAGGTCCAAGGAAACAGGCCATCAACCGAGAGATGCCATCATGCACTACCACTCAAGACCGGGTTGTTCTTGCCGAGCGTTGTCCCGTGGCTCTCATTGATGCCACCATTTACCCCTCCTCCTGACGCGTTTTTCAGCGAATAGTCGTTCGACGCCGGCGAGCTGAACGCCTCGCTCACCTCATTCCCAAATCCGGAGGAGGCGTTGTTCCCATATCCGGACGTGGACTGGCTCGTTTGTGGTTGAGCCGCGCCGAAGGTGGACGATCCGGGCTCCACGTTCTGAGGCCCTCTCACCCCTCCCGCGGCCGCATTATGAGCCTTTCTTGACACAGGTGTGAGCGAGGGAAGATTGGTAGACTCCGCGGCAGAGCCAATGCCAAATACGGGGGACTCCCATTGCTCGCCCTTGGCCGCCAGAGCCTTATACTCGGTGGCCTTGGTCGAGATACCGCCTGGAAGCTTCACCTGAGGGAAGATGGAATCATTCTGCGTCATTGCGACGTTGGCCTTCTTGTCAGCAGACGCTTCCTCGGCTTTGGCCTTCTTCTGGGTCATGGTCTTCTGGGCTGCAGTAACGTATCGGTTGTAGATGTTGGGAGCGTTGGCCGGGTCATTCTGGACGGCTCCCGCTGCTCGCTGTGCCTCCTGGTGAATCTCGTAGGCCTTGCCATCGAGAGTGTGGACTTGATCCTTGATAAGCTTCTCAAGCACCTTGCCAACGGCAGGTCTGAGAATGGCAAACATGAGAGGCCGGAACACATTGAACAGGGTCTTGTGCTTGGACTGCTTCAATTTGATGGTCAGGCTCTTGATGTCCACAGTGACCGAATTGATCTTGAAGAAGTGCTGCTTGTCCGATTTATCAGCCGTCTCCATGGCGATCTTGAAAGTCAGCCCACTGCCGCCCATGAAGATGTCCATGACACCGGTGTCCGAGAGGGATGGAAAGCCTTGCTTCTTCTTCACGTAGTAGCTGACGTCCTTGAGGTCCATCTGCACGCCAGAGACGGATACCATGACCTTGTTCTTGTTCTTGTTGGTCACCGTCTTGCGGCCCCAGCGGAAGTAGTTGTCACTGCCGAATTCGAATGAATTGGGTGCAAGATTGTCACTCTCAATGACCAGATTCTCAACAATGGCATCGATCATGGGATCAGTGTATTCGATGCGTGGAACAGGCACATAGCGGACACTCTCGAATATGCCGGGAACGATGATCTGGCTGAGATCGGTAAGCAAATGGGGTTTGAACGTAGGCTTGCCGTTCTGATCGTTGCCGAGATCTGTGAAGAGCTTTTGCATCGACAGGCCGAACTTCTTGTTCATTGGGTCTTCGTCGAATTGTCTTCCCAGAAACTTGATCTCGTCCAGCACACGGTCGGTGTGACTTCGATATCGTTGGCGGAGGAGGAAGTCGCCCTTGTCCTGCAGCTGCGTCCACTCCTGAGTCGCTGCGTCCTGCATGATGAACCCACTCTCTTTGAGACATCTGCGAATGTATCGATCTACGGATTTGAACCATGTTTTCAGTTCAGGATCTTTGTCCGCGTCCCGGTAGAGGTTGTTGATGGATTCGACAAGATCATCGGATGATGTTGAGTTGGCAAAACGTTCCAGCAACATCTTGATAGAGGTCAGCACGCCTCCATTTGCGCCTAGAAATCCTATGACAAACCCTCAAGTCAGTTTCGGCACTGGTCAAGCCGGTATCTGTATGCGCACCCTTCACAGTTCCAGCACCTTGCTGGGAGACATTCTTGCCATGACCACCGTACTCCTCTGCGAGGGTGAGCAGAGTCTCAATTGCTTGTTGATCTGCTGCTTGTCAGCCCATGTCAAACAGACCTCAACGAACCGCACGTACAGTCGGAATGGCCCTGAATCTCAACAATCATCTTTTTGAGGCGGTAGATGCTCTGCTCGCGGCGCTCTTTGGGTAACTTGGTCCCAATGTAGTTCTTGGTCCTGCCTTGGAGATCGTTGGCCTTGTCTTTGGTCTCCTGGGGAACATTCGCGGAAGACTTGTCTTGAAGGGTACCTGCGGCAGTGCCTGCGCCAGCTCTTGCGTCAACCCCGTCTGAAGTCTGACCGCTAGCATTAGCCTGATCAGCCGCATTCTGCATGTCACCCTTTGAGAATGGTTTGTTCTTGCTGTATTGGTCTCTCGCTTGAGCTTTGAGGGCGGCCGGCGATAGGTTTGGAGCATCATGCCAGGTGTTGTCCTCGGCAGCGTGGTCAATCTGGCTGAGACGGTCCTCGGATGGGTTAATGCGCGTAGCAGCATTCTGCGCGGCATCTCCGGCAATATCCCGAAGCAATATTGTGGCATCGCTGACTGTGACGAGGTCAATTGATAAACAGGGAGGAATGCAGCAGTTGACGTACGCAGTTTGCGGAATTGGCCGTTGGAGAGCAACAGAGTGCCTAGAGTCCGCAAGCCCTCAAGCGCCTGATTCCCGTGTTGTTGTGCGGTGCTCTTGTCGATGGGCGCATTTGGAAGCTTTGCGCCTCCGGATCCGACATTCTGCGTTTGCCAGATGAAGTCTTGGAGTAGGTTGCCCTGGTTCTTGGTAAGGAGCAGAACCTTGGCTTGCTCGATGACATCACGCAGATCGTTAACCAGAAGTTTGCCCTCATCTGAGAGCTTAGGTGATGGCGTCGAAAGAGGTTTCGAGGCAAGAGCGGAGTTCAGGGCGACATCAATCTGTTTGTTCTGCAAATGCCCGGATTAATATTCCAACGCTGTGCAGAGACAATGGTCAAACACTCACGGACGGTACTTTGCCATTTGTGAAGGCTGTTGTGATACTTGCGTTAGCCGGAGTCTGCCAAAGGATAGTAGAACCCGCAAGTTTTGTACTTTTGGGGCCGGTGATGAAGATTGGCTTACCAGAGTAGATGCCGTAAAGCTGGAGCTTTTGATTAACGTCGGCCTCCTTCTGCCTGACATTGGTTGGTCGATTCACGGATGCCATGATTAATATACTGCGCTGGCAGTGTTGAGGGGGTATCACAGGTCAAATATTAGGTAGGGATAGTAAACAAACAAAGCAGAAAAGCAGTAGGACTGCACAAGGATGGACAAGAAGAGAGTGCGAATGGAATGGAGGATGGGAAATGCTGGGGATGGATGGTATTTGGTGAGGTGAAAACTCGAGGGAGGCGAAAGGGAGCGAGATTGAAATTGGATGAACTTGGGGATGGTAACCGTGTGTGGAAGCTCTTTAAAAAACAGGATCGGGGGCAGGATCCAGTCCGATCTGGGCGCGCCTTCTTCCATCAAACATCATGCATACGTAGTATAAAAGGAAGCTAGCACTAGTCTCATAGTTTTACTCTTCTAGGGTCTGGACAAGATTGAATACTGAATACAACTTGTGACCAAGTAACATGTCTTACACGCCCCCTGCTCATCTCCAAAGCCAAGGATCCATGCTGAATTGCTATCTGCATGAGCTTCTGTTTGGCACGTTGCCTACAGTCGTCGGATCCCATGAGAACCATGGCAATCGACACTTGCGGTCGGAGCCACAGCATGAAGCAGCAACGATTCCATTTACTGTCCACTTGGCCAGAGCGGCAAAGGAAATTTAATCGAGATCGTCGCCATGATTGGGTCTGTCAAATTGGCGTTGAAGGTTCGTAATTTCCCAATCTCCCATTCCGCCTTAGCATTTCTTACACAAGCCCTTAGCCTCGTTTGATTCTGCCCGTCGGAAATTCGTTTCACTCTGTCGCATCTCCACTCAAAGGCTCCCTTTTGGCTTAGCGAGTTACATCATCGATGATGATATCATATGGGATACGGTACGTGAATACATGAAGACAGGGTGGACCATTTGCGCATTCATGGTGTATTCCCTGCCTATGATATACATGAACTCGTGATTATCAGAATGTCCTTTACTTGCTGTCATACATACCGTCACGATAGGCCTAGCCGCCAGGGTCTCACGATATGCGTGGCATTTGACAGAATGGTCCTTAGTCGAGCTGGCCAGACTCGGCCCACCAAGCCAAGCGATGGAGAGCTGGAGAGGCGACCTCCTTTAACGGGTCACTAGTATTCTCCCTACTACTGTCACGCTGCACCCGTGCCGCCTTACCTCCAACAGGTAACGCTCTGGTTCGGCCGATGATCAACTGTTCCAGAAGTGGTGGAAGCAGGGACTCCGGCACGCTCATCCTCGGCGCCACTTGCTCGGGCGCATTGGAAATACCGTATGGGATAAAGGCGGGAATACCGACCCTTCTTGAGAGGGGAGACCATTGTTGCAATTGCACCAGAGCGTCCAAAGCATTACAGCCTTGTGATTTACGAATCCATCAAATGTGCGGCCATGTTGCACTTCGTGAAAATGCGTATTGACATGCCAGCAGGTCGCGCCCCCGTCGCGACACAAAATCTTGGCTTGGCTCAGTCGCCGGCACGTGACTCTTTGGTAGCTGAGATGAGCACGAAAGGTCTCGCAAGACAGTCATCTTTTTGCGCAATGCACACATTGACTGTTGATCCAGCGTTACTGCTCTCTTTTGCCAGAGAACTCCGATGACAGGAACGATTGGCCGCCTGCCACCACCCCCAATACGCCATCCTTTGTGATGGCCCCCAAATCACAAAATCAGAGGGAGCTTTGATTTCCCAGTCTGCGAAATTGCGAAATCGCGAAATCAGAGTCTCTGGGCCAGACATTGCGCTTGTCTCCATCATGTGCAGGTTTCTGGTAAGGCGGCTTGTTGATCGAGAGCATTCTCTCGGCTCGCTCCTGATCCAGCGTTAGGTGTACAAAGGCCGAGATCCAATCCTCCTTTCCAACCTCATTCTTCACCCTCAACATTCAATCTTGACTCAATCATACGACTCTCGTCTGCGCCTTGATGTGAGGCGGCCTCATAATGGCGATGGCTTCGGTGTAGGATACTACACCCTTCCTTTCCTAGGTCCCGAGCCTTGCATATTCACCTCAACGATTCCAGCGTGGAATTGCATCAACCTTTCCCGTTTGGCGTCGAAGACGGCTTCGTGCCTAACCTTTGCTCATGTACGAGCCACGACCGAGGGCAGTCTATCGGATGCCAACTGCCATCCGTTTTCCCATAAGAGTCTGATGTGGATGCACAACGGAGGCATTGCTGGTTGGAAGCACGTCAAGCGGCTCCTCGGAGATGCCGTTGGCGACAGATGGTACAATGGCGTGCAGGGTAACACTGATAGCGAATGGGCTTTTGCCCTCTTTCTGGACTGCCTGGAGAAGGACGGCCAGGACCCGGACGACGAGGCGTGCGCCCAGAACGGGTTCGGCCATGCTGTGCTGAGGAGCGCCATGCGAAAGACCATTGAGCGTATCAACTGCTTCGTGGCTGCCATCCCAGCTGTCAAGCGCGAAGAAGAAGGCATCGACACCATCAGTCTTCTCAACTTTGCCGTTGCGGATGGACATAGCGTAGTTTGCAGCAAATACGTCAGTAGCAAGACGGAAGCTGCAGCCAGTCTGTACTTTTCGAGCGGCACAAATTGGAAGTTCACTGGCGAGACGGGCCGGTACAAGATGGAGAGACGGGATAAGGGGGCCGACATCGTCCTTGTGGCCAGCGAACCTTTGACATTTGAGCGAGGTAGGCTGCAATAGACCCTCCCGGTGAAAACATGGTACCTGTCCCTGACATGCAGCTCATTGTAACAGACAACTGGGTCACCGTTCCAACCAACTCCACCATTACCATACACAAGCAGACTGTGATGATCCACCCCATCATTGACGAGTATTACAACAACAGTCTCTCGTACACCAGGTCAAGTGGATATGCGGTAGGCAAAGGACTCGTAAGTAATGAGCTTGACTTGGTACCCGGTCATTTGGCATCGTCGACATTGCGTGGTTGAGGGCATGTGTGAGTCCGGCCGATCGAACATCTGCATGACTCCTGCCCTTATTCTCCAGAGCATTGAGAATTCACGCAATGGCTCCTCCGATGAACAGGAGGACTGGAAACATTGTAGTCATGCGTGACCATTTGGAAAATGTCCTCGCATCGGAGCCATCCGTTGCTGGCCATCACAGCGTCACTCATACAATAGTTGAAAGAGAGTTGTCTTGCGTTCAGAATTTTGAATGCAACTTGGATCAAAATTTGTCCATGTCCATCTGCAGGCTAACCTCCCATCTACATCCTCCTCCCCCATACCCACCTCCAAGTCGTCCTTTAATTAATCCTTGTACCCTTTCCCTCAGTCGACTCAAGCCTTCCTCGCCTCCTCGGACCCTCACCTTGACTCCTGCCATACAAAGGCCATAGTGTACCTGCCAAAACCGGGCATTCTCGATCCCCGTCACACAAGGATCACTTTCGATATCCCTCATGATATCCTCGACGGCCTGAACGTTGTCGTAACTCATCAGGAGCATGAACCCAAGTGTTCTGACAAGTCGGAAGCCAAGGGAGCACATGCTTATGGCAATCGTAATCGAAAGCAGTCGATCGAGCCACAGGTAAGTTCCGATACTGAGAAGGGGCAGTAGAAGCATGATCAGCGAACACGAGATGGTGAGAAAATGGCTTGGATTACCGAGGACTGAAGGTAGTGACTCGATGTAGGCGATCCTCATCACCTTCCCAATCCGAGAATGGTTCTTTAGACCTAAGGCACTGATGAGGGTCGCGGCAATAGCCAGGAGCGCGGCTGAGTCAACCTCGCCGGTGGAGACGCGTTCATGGTCATGGCTATGGTGGGCTTCGTGCTCGCCTAGACTCTCAAGAAGGTGCTGTAGATTGTGCGATATCAGATCAAGACCCATGAAAAGTAGCAAAACCGACATGGCGAAGCCTGCGAGGACCTCGGCGCGTTCCAGGCCGAATGGATGCCGTATGCTCGACCGCTTCCAAACCTCGAAATTGCCGAGAATGTCCACAACAACGCAAAGCATGGCCCCAAGAGAGTCGAACAAGATCAGATGACTTAAAGCAGTGAGGGCTAGGGAGCCTTCGGCGCTCCACAAGGTGTATGCAGCAACGGCCATGTGGCCTATCGACCAGTAGACACGGTTTGTCTGCGAGCGAGACATGCTGCGCCGACATTCCTTCAGGGTTGGGACGGGAAGCGAGTTTGGTAAGCTGAGAGGAGGGCGAGGGGTGGGTTCAAGGAAGAATTGATGGGACACGCTGCTGTGCTTATACTTGTGGCCGCGCCGTTGACCCATGCTCTAGACGGAAGAAAGCAGATCAGCACGAGACCAAGGAGAGCAGAAGCTGCAGGGAATTGGTGACTCGGCGTACCGACTTCACGGTCACGGGCACTTTCGCCATCGTCGCCGGCTGGAAATTGAAGACACCGTTTGCGTCTTCCACCATCAGGCTGTTCGGTCGCCGGTAGTTGTTCAGAACGCTCTCGTTGCTTTCAATCGACATGGGGCTATGGATGGAATTGGGATCGTTTTCGGCCAACGGCAAGGACGCAGTAACAACGGATGGTACAGCATAATTTCGAGTGACGACAAAGTTCTCATCCATCGGCGAGAGGGCAGTGGGGTCATGGACAGATTTGGTGGGCGAATTAGCGAAGGCATCCAGGTTGTTGTCGTCGTCCGGAGGTGGGGTTGGAGTGCGTGGAGGCAGAGGTATTGGGCGATGGTCTTGGGAAGCCATGTGATTGAGAAGCTTAAGGAGAACAGTCTCTCTGGGGTAATGTTCTTAGAGTCGCATGCTTTGGACTGGCTGGGGCAAAGCCTGGAAATGTCGTGCACGGAGTAGGCAAGTGGAGACTTATGTCTCTTTAAAGATTTAGTCAGGGGTACCCGTCGGGACCAAACCTCCCCATAGTCTAGCGGGCGCTAGGAGGCGCTTAATGCCTGCGAAGCCGTGAAGCGAATCAAGCGCTCTGTCTACCTGGGTGGAACATCATTATTGGAAAGACCAGGATCATTCAGTCATCCGGATTGAATTCCACTCAAAATGGACGTCAACACAAAGCACCATCTTGGACTGCTACATCTGCTCCTCACCGTCACCCTCCTGATGTGAGGATTTGCCAGAGCAACAGATCGAGATGTTATGGTTCATGGATTATGTCCAGCTTGCATTCTATCGAGCAACAGCTTGGGACAGAGATAATTCGTATGGTGCATTGACTAGCACGTCTCGAAGTACAGCCGCCGCCCTATCTATGACTGCAGAGCCATCCTGCTTAACCTCTATCAGACTTGCTCGATTTCGAGACCCCAAATAACCTTCGCTTCCATGTCTCCTCTCTCGTGTCTCCCAATTATGCCAGCTCCTACACATTGGGAAGCGTTGGTCTTGTCGACGGCTCTCTGTCCTATCTGTACACGAGCCGCGGTCTCAAGCCGGAGAGCAGGAGCGGCGCCATCAGCTTGCGCTCTCTTGTGCCTGGCTACCGACACCTGCAAAACCTCCAGCAGCCTGTTGAGGCCTCACAGTGGGAACAGTGGCGAGGAGGTAGACGCGTGGACCGGAGAGATGCAATACTGTATGGCAGACTGTTCCTGCCCAATTCCACATTGGAAGCCATGTATCTGCGCCGCCTCAGTCCAAAGACCCAAGTGAAAGTCTCCTGCGTGAGTGATTCTCGGCTCGCCAATGGCGGCACTCTTCTTGCTCACCTCCAATACGATGCTGCGAAACACTGCACCGAATACGTCTACAGCACTGACGGTGCTTTACTTGGAGTCAGGGGGCTTTACAATTTTGCATCTGAGCTTGCCTATGGCAATGGCTCCTCTGACCCGTCGTCTTACACGGCAGCCTCAACGGCGGGTAATATCGCTGCATCGCACCTGAGACGCAACCCCCATCAGCCACACGGCCGGTTCTCTGTCGGTGGGGAGGTGTACTACGGACTTTTGAACAAATCGGGTGGCATCTCGACAGGACTTCGCTTTTCCACTCTGCCATCGCATACAGGCTTCCCTTATACCATGACCCTGACGCTGAATCCCCTGATGGGCAGCCTGAGTGGTACTTACTCCGTCTGTGCTTCCCCCACGCTGGCGCTGAGCTCCCGCTTCGACTTCAACGTCTATTCGTATGAGAGCGAATTGCTGGTCGGTACGGAGCTTTGGAGGCGCAGGCCCATTGCCTCGCAGGAAGGATCCCTTACCTCGGCCGCGAAGGAAAGCACGCCAAGTACGGACCTGTCGCAGAGGGCCTCCTCCAGTGGTGATGATTTGTCTGGCTGCGTGAAGGCCAGGATCAATCAGCGAGGGGGGGTGGCCATTTTGTGGGAAGGCAGGATCAAGGAGCTCTTGTACACTTGTGGCATAATAATGGATCTTAGGGGCGGTGAAAACATGTTCAAGGGAATTGGGGTCGAGGTCCAATATTCGCCCTGAGCTCTGAAGTACTGACAATGGAAGAACCTGGACGGACGACAATCGATCACTATGATTCTCCGATGATTGATACAGGCGCATGTCGTCACGACTCACTTGGGCTGACTGTCAGCGGACACCTAGACCTGATCTTCTCATTTGCAACTGGGCTCCGGGACCCTTCACAATGAACATTTCGCTACCCGACTCGCCGACTTGCCGCCATTCATCGAGCAAAGCGAATACTTCCTCCCTGATGTCTTCCGCAATGGCGTCCATCTTAATATCGTTGCGATCAAACCCAAAAGGATCTTCCAACTGATTCCCTATGCCGTCGATACCGTACAAAGTGAACATGACCAAGCTCACGATGAACACAGCCCACCAGCCCATCTCATCGACAAGGGCAAAAGGGAGCACACAGCCAAAGAGAGCAAGCACCTGTTTCTGATGGATCAACAACGCCACAGGAATACTGGTGAGGCGGATCGTCTCCATCCGACCGAAAGCATCGGTAATGGTATTGAGTTGGACCTGCATCTGAGAAGCCTGGGGTCCATGGAATACGCCATTGTCGAATTGACGCTTGATGTACTGCTCCACAAAAAAGGTGAGCTCCAGCGGTAAACTAACACCGCGGTCGTCGAACCCCTTCAAGCCTGGGGGCAGTAAGTCACTATACTCAGGTACAACCGTTGGGTTGCCGGTGTGAGGGTTGATAGCAGTGCCGGGAATGATGTCGGCTCCCCATTCGGCACGCAAATGATTCTTGGTGGCATAAAGGATCGCAACAAGAATGCGGATGGTTCGTTCGGTATCGGCTCTTGCGGTCTGCCACGCACTCCTTCCCTGAGCCGTATCCTTGTGCATGGAGCTGCAGGCCAGAAACGAGCGGGAGAGATTGCGGACGCAGGTTATAATAGCCGACAGATGGTTGCGTCCGTCCCAGAATCGGTTGTAGGAGGTCTGGTTCCGGAAGACCTACGGAAGACGGTAAACCCTAGGCTGTATGGCACGAGAGGGGAGCAGGATCATACAAGCATGAGACCGACAACAATGGACAAGCTCGGAATCTAAGGGATTGCGTCTAAGCTTGATGGCTGACCCCGATGGTCGACCCGATCGAACGGTTCAAACTTACAATGCTTGCCGGCAAACCAAGGTTGCCGTACACAAAATGATCGATATAGACGATTAAGGCTGCAAAAACAGCGTGCACAGTGACGGGAAGAATGATGGTAGCATGGATTGCACCCTTGACGAATCGTAAAGCCAGAGGCCACCTGTGTAGGAAACGAGGATTGAGCTGTCAATAGCAAATTATGATCTGGACAGACTTACCTCCGTGGTTTATGTCTAGAAGAGCGGGCGAATGGGATTGTGGGCTTGCGCTGGTGATGCCGTGGACTATCATCAGTCTCTATGGGTGGAAGAGCCATTGTAAAGAGAGAGTATGGTGCCCCAGATCGGAACGAAGGCACTCATCATACATTTAGTGAGATGCCATCTCTCAGACGTTGATGTGGACGGGGCTGCAAATGCCAGCCTAGATCATGTACAGTACTCTGTTTGTCTCAAGTTACACAGCCAATAATGTTGATGTGGGCACAGCCGGGTTCGTGTTTCAAGATGGTTTCGAGTGTACGGGGCTAAATGAAAAGGAGACTAGGTTCCACAAAGCCTGCAAACGGCGTCCACAGATCCTTGAACCCTACGCGCCACGTTCTCCCGCGAGGCCGCGACTAGGAACACTTTTGGGTCCAATCATAATGTGTGCCAGGAGTGCTATATGCATATGTACAACGTTGCAACCGCTTCCCAACTTTCTCCATGGTCTCCGAATGCCCTGCATGAATTCCGATGTAAGACATTTCAATCCGGATGGTCCACGTTCCATTGTTGATACCACTCGAGGCACTCGGCATTGGCGACTGAGGCGGATGTCTTTACGTTCGTGCCACAAAGTATCTGTTTGACGGCGATTTCAACCCTGCAATACTTATCAATCATGATTACATCTTAGAATAGCTGGCTTCTCACTTACTTCTTGCCATTAATCGTGACTGGAATTTCGGGGGCCTCTTCGACAATGCCGGGCACATGCCTCGCGCTGAGCTCTTCCCTGATCACTTGCTTGACCTTCTTCACCAGTGCTTCCGAGAACGCAACCCCCGGTACCATTCTTAGGAAAAGGACTACCACTTCGTCTACATCCGTCTCTCGTCTTCGTCCGACACAGACAGAGTCTTCAACCTCTGGAAAATGCTCCAGTATTACGTTGTAGATTTCCGAGCTGCCGAATCTCACGCCAGCAGGCTTGAGAACGCCGTCACTTCTTCCCAGCATCACAAGACCTCCACTTGCAGGGTTGATTCGGATAAAATCCCCATGGTGCCAAATTCCCGGAAATCTCTCAAAGTAGCTTTTCCTATATTTTGCCTCGCCGTCCGCGCCCCAAAATTTAACCTAGAAGACTAACGTCAGCGATCCGGATTCACGTACCCATTCGCAACGATAGAGGAGGGACGTTATGGTGATCTCGAAACCATGCTAACGATGCTTCTAGCTGCCAGACTGTGGAGCTGCGTTCAGCAAGCCGACTTACTGGTTGGCAAGGGAATGCTTTCACGCAGACTAGATCCCCCGGCTCACCAGTCTTAGACAGGTCTTTTCCTTGATAATCCCAAGCCTCAATAGCCATTCCTAGCCCACGAACCTGGATCTCCCCGACATATACTGGCGAAATTTGAGATGCGATGCCAAAGCAGGAGATGATGTCAGTTCCTCCAGAGATACTCCCAAGATTGATGTCCGGCCCAAAGCGACGATAGACGTATTCAAAGGTGGATGGGGCAAGCGGGGAGCCAGTGCTGTAGATGGCTTTGAGTTTGGACATATCGACAGCCTCTTTGACCTTGACGTCTTTCTGCTCCAACAGAGAGAGATACTTGGCACTGGTTCCAAAATGAGTAATGCCTAGCTCAGCAATCAGCTTGGGCATCGCCAGTTCGCCGTTTTCGTCCGCATCGAGTGGCCGGAAGGGCGATCCATCGTAGAGGACTAAGGTGACGCCTGTTGYAAGTGCAGAAACAAGCCAGTGCCACATCATCCATGTGCAAGTCGTGAAATAGAAAAGCCTATCGCCCGCTCGCATGGAACACTGAATATCATGTTCCTTCTTATGCTCCACAAGGGTGCCAATGGCCCCGTGCACGATACATTTCGGGTTTCCGGTCGTACCAGATGAGTACAGGATGTAAATTGGATGATCAGCTGGCAACTGGGCAAATTCAAGACCGCTATCTTCAGATACGGCTGCAACAAATTGCGAGTACCCATGCAGGATTCGTGTAGACTGGAGCAGCTCCTCCGCATCCAAGCCGCCCACCTGCCTTGTTTCAAATATGACAGCTGCCCGCAGACGCGGCAAATGGTTGACGATTTGCTTTACCTTGTCCTGTAGGTCGTGGACTTTCCCATTGTACATGACAGCATGATCCGCAAACAAGATGATGGGATCGATCTGTTCAATTCTATCGAGAACGGCACGCACACCCGTATCCGGAGAGATGGCCGTCCATATTGCGCCAATGGCGGTGGTAGCCAGCATGGCGACAAGGGCATTGGAATGGTTTGCCACGAAGCCTGCAACTCTGTCGCCCACTTTGGCGCCCGCAAGCTGCATAGCTGCTGCACATCGATTTACCCTTTCGCGGAGCTGCCGCCATGTCACTGACGTTCGAGCCTCCTCATTAGCTTCGAAAACAGCTACAGAGTCCTCGTTGGGCTCAGCAGCTGGATATAGTAAGTTCTCGGCAAAATTCAGCCGTGCGTTCTTGAAGAAGTCAGGGCGAGGGAACATGGGCTGGTCTTCATCAAGAGCCTAGTGGATTCAGCCCTTGAGCATTCTGAACACGAAGGCAAAGAGGGCAATACCCGCTCGAACGGTCGAGAGGCTCGAATGCCTGTGAAATGCCAGACTTGTTCCCAGAAAGCATTGGGGTTTTGGATGGACCATGTTCGGAGCGCTTCATAGCTCGTCAAGGTGACATGATGTTCATTCTCTACGGCCCGTAGAAACTCAAAGGTGCGACTTGATCGGGGGTCTGCAGGTCTCCAAAGCAGCTTGCCAATGGTTGACCCGTCCATGATGCGCAGTGGCAATCAAGAGCGGATGAGGCTCAAGTCGAAAAGTTCGTAATGTCAATACCGGCAGCTGCGAAGAAACCTGCATCAATTTGCATGCCACCCACTAAGATGTGCTCGAGCTGTAGTCTCCTCAGGCTATCACGTGGGTCGTGTCGTGGATAGGTTCCTCAAGACATCAAACCTGACCTCTACCCTTAATTCTACGGTCACCGAAAACCGAAGCGATATGGGTCGCACGATCCAGCTTCCTGCGAGAGTACCTGAAGCACCGATTGCGACGATGCCTTGTGTTGTGAAAGGAGGGATATACAAAGAGGAAACTTCAAGTCAGCAATTGGACGTGAGATCTACTATTCTTATACGCAGCCCGAAAGCCCATAATAATTCAAGGGTGGAAAAGGCCAATTTCCATGCGGCCGGCTTTAATTGGCGCTCCTTTCCATAGGTCAAAACGTCGGAACTCGGACTGTGGGTTCTTAAGGCAAGGTACCACGCGCAGACTAAATGAAATGAAAAATGTTCCACCAAATAATAATGTTAATTTACAACAAAGGAGTAGTCATCATCTTCTTTGCTGACTGAAGAAGCATCACAACCTTCCTTCGCCATCTCTCCTTGGTTCCTTCTCCAGGTTTTTTGAGCTCTCTTAGATGGCATGATAACATTGCATTGCTGGCCCTCTTCTTTGACGCTCTATCTCGCCTCATTGCGGGCAAAGTAGCGACCGAAAATACAGCGTTCAGTCGCAGTGGTTCCGCCACGGGAGCTCGCGGATGTTGCACTGCATCTGGACGCCAGCATAGTCACCCGTATTTTCTGCAGTCCATTGCTACCTTACAGAGCGAGATCGCAGTGACGTCTTTCGTCAGAGCACA
The DNA here is from genome assembly GCA_001956345.1 of Ramalina peruviana. Taxonomy (NCBI): domain Eukaryota; kingdom Fungi; phylum Ascomycota; class Lecanoromycetes; order Lecanorales; family Ramalinaceae; genus Ramalina; species Ramalina peruviana. The sequence continues at coordinate 147,067 of MSTJ01000005.1, forward strand.
TCCCTCACATCCGGCCACAAGCTCGAACAAGCATCCGAAGTCCTTCTGGTGACGCATATTTACAGATCCTATCAACCGGCTCCCTCATCTGCGGCTCTTACATCATTGTTGTCACACGCTCTCTCTCGTCAAGTATACGCTCCCTAGGCACATTGTTCCTGTGAATCCTAATCCACGTAATTCACCTTACATTAATCTCGCCGACTCAGCCAAGCTGCTTCGCCACTCCGAGCAAACCTCAGCGCCATCCAGCATCGCATTTGAGAGCAGACTCAACGCCGACCGTGCAAAGCTTGATCTTCAGCCTCTGCCCGTGACCTTTCCACGCCATCCGCCATGCTTCGAAGACAGATGAACCCCTTTGCGTCGAACAATGCATCCGCGACGACAGCTACCACCACCGTGCTTCCTCTTGATCCACCCCCCCCTTACAGCGAAAAGCCCTACATTGAGAAACTCGAAGCGCCCCGGCGACTCTCATCACCAAAGATCAACAAGATAGCCAACTTCTTCATCACCTCTCCCAAGACCAAAAGCGAAGCACAGAGTGCTGCGACTGCCCTCAAGTTGGCGGCTAGCGCTCCTTATCAGAGCCAGTTGAATGCGCCTTCGCCACAGATCAAATCACCATCTTTGTCGCTTCCTACCATCTGTCTCTCTACATCACACACGGACGAACCACCCACGACGTTATGGTCACCCCCATCCCACGCGGACGCGCGTAGAAAGGCTAAAGAGCATGCCCAATTTGCCCCGTTGGGCCATCCCTCTCACAGGTACACCAGCAAGCACGTTGGCAAGGAATTTCCTGAGCCGCTCATGGACGAGCCTCCCTATTATTATCTTCTTACGACATACATCAGTTATCTGATCCTAATAGTCTTTGGGCATGTGCGTGACTACTTTGGCAAGCGCTTCAGGCCACAACACTATCGACACCTTCAGGCCAGGAATGGTTATGCTCCTCTCAACAGTGACTTCGATAACTTTTACGTCAGGAGACTAAAGATGCGTATCAATGACTGCTTTTCGAGACCCATCACCGGGACCCCTGGACGATACATAACCTTGCTGGACCGACAGTCCAATGACTTCAATTTACATTTCAAGCTCACAGGCACGACCACCGAGACACTGAACATGAGTTCATACAACTATCTAGGCTTTGCCCAGTCGGAGGGGCCCTGCGCCGACTTTGTTGAAGAACAGGTCAAAAAATACGGGATGACTGTTGCGAGTCCACGAGGTGATGTCGGAACCACTGAGCTTCATCTTGAGGTGGAGAATCTAGTGGCCAAATTCGTCGGCAAGGAGTCTGCTATGGTGTTCTCCATGGGCTTCGCCACAAATGCCTCATCCTTCCCTGCCCTGATTGGTAATGGTTGTCTGGTGATCTCAGACGAGCTCAATCATGCTTCGATCCGATTCGGCGTGCGTCTCTCCGGGGCCATGATCAGCATGTTCAAGCACAATGATATCAAGGAATTGGAGAAGGTCCTCCGGAACTCCATCGCTCAAGGTCAACCGCGCACCCACCGGCCATGGAGGAAGATCTTGGTGGTTGTCGAGGGCCTTTATTCGATGGAGGGATCGATGTGCAACCTGCCCGGCTTGATTGGCTTGAAGAAAAAGTACAAGTTCAATCTTTTTGTGGATGAAGCTCACTCGATCGGCGCCCTTGGGCCTAGAGGTCGGGGCGTCTGCGATTATTTCAACATCGATCCCTGCGAGGTTGACGTGCTGATGGGCACCTTGACCAAATCTTTCGGTGCGAACGGCGGCTACTTGGCTGGGAGCAAGGCAATGATCGACAAGCTCCGATTAGCCAATGCTGGCTCAATCTATGGGGAATCCCCGGCGCCGGCGGTGCTTGCGCAAATCTCCTCGGCGCTACGATTGATATCTGGAGAAGTGATTCCTGGTCAAGGCGAGGAACGGCTTCAAAGACTGGCCTTTAACTCCCGCTACCTCCGTCTGGGATTGAAGCGCCTCGGGTTCATAGTATACGGCCACGATGACTCTCCGATCATTCCTGTGCTTCTTTACAATCCAGCCAAGATGCCTGCCTTTTCGCACGAGATGTTGAAGCGCAAAATCTCGGTGGTGGTGGTCGGCTATCCTGCAACACCTTTGGTATCCTCTCGAGCGAGGTTTTGCGTCTCAGCAGCCCACAACAAGGATGATCTGGATCGATTGCTGGAGGCGTGCGACGAGATCGGCAATGTGCTTCAATTGAAGTTCTCTTCTGGTCACGCCGGTGGGGCACTGCCGTTGCCCGAAGGCGTTTCCGCGGATATGGAGCAGGAGTGGAAGCGAACTGCAAAGCCGCAAGATCTGATTGAATACCAGCGACCCAGGTGGAAGCTGGACGAGATTCTGAAGCGCGGCGTGCAAGACGTCAAGGTGCCCCTTAGGTGAAGGTGCTGAAGATCGGTGTGCAACCTGTTCAGCAGAGGGTCTCCAGATGTATAATTCCAGCATAGCATGCACGCAACATATCAAGCGCATTGAATCGACTCGAGTATCATTAATAGTCTGCTATACCTCGCGAAGAAGATGACTTGATCGGTGGCCTGCAGGGCAATAAGCACAGGCGCTCCTGCGATCAAGTAGATAATTAGAGGAGCCATTTCCTTAGAGCTCTCAAAGGACGCTTTATCCAAGGGACTTCCCATCCGACTCGACCTGTTTGCATTGGTCTATAGCGGCGGAAGAACCTCAAGAACTTATAATGTTAGTGCCTCAGCCTTTAGGCCCGAACTTAGCGACGTCCAAATTCCGCCTATGCGAAAACTACCGTGGCTCAAGTCTCAAGACAGACTTGATAATGTAACAATGCCGACGATTGCTGACAGGGGGTGAATCTTAGTACCGTGGTGCTTTCGCCCCATAGACCCGATTCCTGCCCCCCTTATGCAGACGGGATTTCACTTTTTGATAGCTAGACATTGGCGAGCGTGTACTGATGCCTTCAATACCCGATCTGCACAGCATATCTCCGTAGACTCACATTGCCGCAGGCGTTCTGATGGCCGCAAGCTCTGGATAGATTGATAGCCCGTGTACCCATGGGACTCCGGATTCCCACGAGTTTGAGAATCTTCGTCGGTTTCTGCACGCTCCTGGTTGCCTTAAGCTATTGGCGCTGGCTTCGCTCGCCCTCGTCGAATCCTGCACAGCTCGACATCCTGTCCGTCGCCAATGTGAGTCAAGCCACCGATGGCCCCGCCGCCAACCCGCACGAGTGGAATAAGGTGGTATGGCAGACCAGCAAATTGCCCTTGGACGACCTTCCCGACGACGAATGGGAAAAGTCGAAGTCATGGGAAAGAAAGAACAAAGGCTACAGACATGAGCTCATGACGGACGAGAAAATGGAAGAGTATGTTCGGCACAACTTCATGGACACTGAAGCCGGCAAGGTCTACTTGGAAGTACAAGACTATATCTTACGCTCCGATCTGATAAGATACTTCATCATGCTGCAAGATGGCGGAGTCTACAATGATTTGGATGTCGGCTGTGAGAAGCCCATCAAGCAGTGGATGCCTCAGCAGTTCGAGAATGACGCAGGCGTCCTGCTTGGTGTAGAAGTCGATAATAAGTATGGCCCGGACGGCCGGACATGGACTGGTGGTGAGGATCTGTTCGAGTTGGTCAACTGGACGATTATGGCTCGACCTCAGCAACCCTTTATCCGCTTTCTTGTCGACAGGGTGACAGGCAATCTCCGTCGAATGGCAGAAAGGTTGAACTCGACCCTTGCAGAGATGCAGTATTCTGTCCAAGATGTCCTCAATACTACCGGTCCAACCGCGATGACGTACGCTTTCTACGACTATGCCTCAAACTTGACCGGAACATCGGTGACTTACAAGAACTTCACGAAGATCATGGAACCGAAGATCATTGGGGAAGTCGTAATACTCCCCATCCACGCCTTTGGGGCGGGCCACCAGGTGGAGTGGGCTGGATTCGAGCAGGACGAATCCAAAGTCCTTGTTCATCATTATTTCCGGGGGAGTTGGAAAGAAGATCACTTCATGGCGCCAACCCCGGAGTTGAAACAGGAGGAGGAGGCAGCCATGGAGGAAGAGAAGACAGCGGACATATCTGCCCACTCATTAGACGCTACTGTCCTTTCGGCGGAAACAACAGAAGTAGGAGTTTCTCCGCAAGAGACTGAAAGTAGTCATTCGAGCCATTGAGAGCCGCAAACCGAGAGCCTGACCCTTCGTTCGAGGCTTCAACTATGATCGCCGTCCGTGGAATGAATGGCAGGCCTTGGTGAGACTTGTTTGATCCGAGACGCACGAACAACAAGACCACAACTTCTGTTTCCAGGGAAGACTTACCAAATGTGCATGACCTCACTCTGTAGCCAACCGATGGCTTTCTTCCCTCCATTACAGTCTTTTCGATGAAGGGTGCCCATGTAGCTGCAGAGGACGTGGAGCGGCACCACTTGTGTATGCTATCGTGCGGTGGTGAGTACACGGTCACGCTTTCAGGCAGCATGGGAAAGATCTCTACAGTGTTCTAAATCTCCGCACCTGAGTAAGTTTCCTAGATGGATTCCATAACAAACACCAGCATACATCCACGAACGTCTACGATACCGGCTGTCTTTAGAGATCCTGCGCCGTCAAAGCTTCAGGAATGGACCTCTGCTCTCAGCCCCAGAAAGCCGGCACTCACCCGCTAGTCTTGCCTCAATCCTAGATGCCGCCACACGGTTGTGCCTGTCCCCGGCCCCTCATCTTCAATCGTTCAGTGCATTGACGAGCTCAGCCAGTCGAAGCGAGAGTTACCGAAATCGCAAAAGCTTGAATTTCGTGGACTCGCAGAGCTCCAAAGACAGTGCCAGTTGACCTTGCGGGCGAGAGCTGGATGAATTGAGAGGGCCTCTTATCTCAAAGCCCGGCCTTCTGGAGGTGTGGCTGCGTCCTCGATTGGAATCTCTAGAGATCGTTGTGATGTCAAGCCTTCCCGACAATTACTTGGAAGCGTGGTGTGCCACAAGAGGTAATGTTGGACTGCAGTCTTCCAAAAACCAAAAACCGTGGTGCAAGTATTACAGGGCCACCTCCACTCTTTCCAAAGTCTCATCGATTATACGCTCTACGCGATAGCCACTCAAGTAATGCTCAACGGCGGAAAGATCGCTCCCATACTGGAGACTTCGTTCAGATTCCGCATTCACAACTTGAATACGATGAGAGTAAACTTTTCTCGCAGCCATGTTAACAAGCTGCGGTGTCACAAAAGGGAGTTCGTGGAGCGGAGCAAGAGATCTATGCAGCTTAGCAAGAAGAAAGCGAGGGTTACCAACACGGGGCTTACTTTGCCAAGGTTTCGAGGTGCCTGGTTGACACTGGTGTGATCCCACTGCCTACTGCTCGGTGCATGCGCAGAAAGACAGTCACGTTGAACAAATAGCTTTTTATTTCCGCGCTGGTGACAATTTGCGAAACAGCTTTCTTGAACACACTCAATTCCTGGACATAATCTGATCAATAGCCAATTCTGCTGCATTTGAGATGGTTTTACCTGCTCAGAAAAGGCGGCATATTGTGCTTTCTGACCCTTGGGGTAGGTGGCGGAGCGATCAAGCGCGGAAGATGCTGATGCACCGCCCCTATGCATCTGTCGGGATTCGTTCTCAAGCTTCACATAGCCATCCTTTGGATCATGATAATGCGATATGAAGATGAGATCGTTCTGCATCTTGTGAATCAAGGGTCAGGACTATTGAGGGAGGATTCTTGCAACTCACAATATGGTTCAAAAGAGGCGGGTCCGTGGTACCTTGGAGCAGGACGAGGAGACAAATCTTGGGTGCGGCGTAAACGGCAGTATGAGTGAAAACGCGCCTTGTCCTCAGCAGCTTTGGCATGTTTGGTAAGCCTGAAGCAGTCAAGTGGGTTCGAGCCCACGGACCTCGAGCATTTGAAGTTGCACGTGGCTATTAGCGCGCGAAAGGCCGATCAAGATTATCATTTGGGCAATGGCCTGCTCCTGAGGAGTCAGTCATTAGCAAACATGCTGTTTGAAGGGATGGAACCCTCAATGGCAAAAACAGGTTCGGTGCACATTGATTCTGGATCCATCGTATATATCATTGTACAGTGAACGAAGAAAAATTAAATTCAAGGCGACAACGGATGTGACCACCGTATGTTGCACAAGAGCAATTGCACTGCTGACCCACCAAGGCGTGTTACAGTCAAGGGGCATCGGACAGACCGGGGCCACGGTGGTGGAACAAAGAACAGCGGATGCAGATGAGATATTTTGATAAGTTTAGTGTGAATCCGCTTACATCTTCTTGTGCAGGCTCGTCACACACATTGCTTGTAGCCGAACTTGGATGCTGCAAGACCTTGGTCAAGATGCCAGCATTGATGTCGTCGACCGTTGTTGACGTTCCGCATTCAACAGTAACGTGGGATAGACCAAAAGTTATACTCGCGACCTTGATATGGCTTAGAATGAGACCCGTGGATGATCCGAAGGGACGCTCTACAAACCAGTCGAACTTCATCCCGGAGGTCACCCAAGCTCTCTGTCTCCGAGTGAATGATACAGTGTTCATCAGATGCTAGGCTAAGTAGCACGGCAAGTTCAACATCACTCAGCTGCTGCGCCTTCGCGGATAATGAAGGCATTGACCTTGTGGCAAGCTTTACCAACGCGTGAAAATGTATGATTGCATGCTGTATGGCACTAGTAGTACCRCGTCGTTTCATTACCGCTCCCGCTTCTGAAACAGAGGGTTTCCTAATCAATGAGTTCGATTCTCGAATAGAATACTGAAGGGTCACGTGATAGGGTCAACCTCTTTCGATGCTTTCATCCCATGTTCAGCTCTTGACGCGCACATCTGTGTGTGGAGGAACCATGAGATAGTGACATCCTCTGCCCGGTTTGAACCTGCAGAATCTAGTGGTGTGAAGGTCGACCAAATGTCGGGCCCCACGGCCGACTGGGAAAAAGTGGGTGATAGTTTTTATCGCAAGATCAAGTTCTACGAGGCCATCCTTGACCCGGAGCTGGAACTCGAGAATCATGTCATAGCAGGCGCTATCTACGGCGGAGCTCTTGGTATTTCGATCCGTCCGGTTCGCGCACAGTACGCTGACAAGCCTAAAAGCGCTCTACCGGGACCAAGAGCGCATCCAGACATACCGCTCTACTCCCTCCTTCAAATCGAGCATAGATGTCTATAGCTGTGCAGGGAGACTCATACGCCGCATCAATGTGGGCTGAACTCGAACATTCGCGCGGCTGCGCATGACCAACCAAGAGGCTGATCGCTATAGTGGGATAAAGGCAACATCCGTGGCCTCGGCTGGTCAGACGACGAGAAACTTCTGGTGGTGACGGAGGACGGCACGGTCAGATGCTACTATGATCTGCATGGGGACTTCACCCAATTCTCCCTTGGAAACGTATGCTTGATGCCCTGTGGCGCCAAGCTACCTGGCTGATCAACCAAGGACTAGGGAGCCGAAGAGCATGGCGTTGTAGCTTGCCGCTTTTGGTCCCATGGGCTCGTCGCCCTGCTTTCGAACAATCGCCTGATTGCAGTCTCGAATTACCTCGAGCCTCGACCAAGACTCCTTGCCCTACCGCCAAGTGAAATGGTGCATTCCTGGGCAATCATCCCCCCAGCATACACGCTTTCTCGCTCGGTCGAGGTTCTCCTAGCTGTAGGCGAGACTTTATACGTGATAGACTCTACCGAAGCTGAGGATAGAGTGTTGCCTAATGGACCTTTCCAACACATCAGCGTTTCGCCCAATGGACTCTACATCGCACTCTACGCAGAAGGTGGCAAGGTCTGGATGATCATGAGCGACTTTCAGAGCAAAATTGGAGAGTACGAGTCCAAAACGAAGACCGTGCCCAAAGATGTGCAGTGGTGTGGCAACGACTCCGTGGTGCTGGCTTGGGAGGATGAGATTCACATGATAGGCCCAAATGGGGCGTTCCTGAGGTGGGCGCTGCAGCAGACTCTATGAATGAGCTCTCTCTCATCACGTTTGTGAAGGTACTATTACGATGCTTGGGTCCACTTGATTCCTGATATCGACGGTGTACGACTGATCACAAATGATGTATGTGAATTCTTGCAAAAAGTCCCTGGTATGGCCACTATCCTACCACGCTAGAGATCTGATGTATTTGCTGATCAAGGAGAAGATGCTACTGCCGAGGTTTACAAATACGGATCCACCTCTCCAGCGTCGGTGCTCCTGGACGCTGTTCAGCAGCTCGAAAGCGAATCGCCTAAAGCCGACGAGGATATCCAGCTCATACGCCCCAAACTCCCAGATGCAATTGCAATCTGCGTAGAAGCCGCGGGTCAGGAATACCACAGTCGTTGGCAGAAGCAACTACTCAAGGCTGCTTCCTTTGGCAAATCCATCCTCGATGTGTACAGCAGCGATGACTTTGTTGGTGTTTGCGAGACACTTCGCATCCTCCACGCCGTTCGGGACTATAGGATTGGCCTGCCTTTGACCCATGAGCAATACACGAGACTCACTCCGGTCCAGCTCATCCGGCGCCTTATCAATCGCAGCGAATATCTCTTGGCTATCCGTCTCTCCGAATTTCTTCGCCTTCCAACCAACAAGATTTACGTCCATTGGGCTGCCCGAAAGGCACGGCATTCTTCCGCTGATCAGGAATCCGTCTGCAGCTCCATAGTCACTCGACTGTCCTCAAAACGTGGAATCTCCTTTGAAATGATCGCTCGAGCTGCCTATGACGAGGGCCACGGTGACCTGGCGACGGCACTTTTGCACCACGAGGCTCGTGCGGGCAAACAAGTACCCCTACTCATGTCGATGTCGGAGGATGAACTCGCTCTCGACAAGGCCATCGCCTCTGGTGATCCTGATCTCGTCTTCATTGTCTTGCTAAATCTCAAAAAGCAAATACCCTTGGCCTCCTTCTTCCGGATGTTATCCAATCGACCGATGGCCATGGCCCTCGTTGAGACATCTGCCCGTGACCAGGATACCTCGCTCTTGAAAGACCTGTACTACCAAGACGACCGACGCTTGGACGGCTCTCGCCTTTTGTTCTCGGAAGCCCTGGCACAGTCCGCCCCCCAGACCAAGGTCGACAAGCTCAAGCTTTCTTCGAAATTATTAGCGGACAGCACAAAAGACTCTGCGGCCCTACTCACTTCCAGACTGATACAAGAAACGCAGTCGCTCATCAAGGTGCAGTCATCGCTCGACAACGACCGACCCGCGAGTTCGCAGACCAAATTCACGGGTCTTTCCCTGAATCAGACGGTTTATCATTTGATACTAGGATCACAGATCAAAAGGGCGAACAAGCTCGCGGCCGATTTCCACCTACCTCCCAAGGTCAGTGAGTGGATCCGACTTCGCGCGTTGGTGGTCGCACGGGATTGGGACGAGCTCGAAGACATTGCCCGGAGGAATAAAAAATCTCCGATAGGGTGGGAACCGTACTTCAACGAGATACTTGGCGCTGGCAACATCAAACTTGCAGGGGGCACGTTCGTCGCAAAGTGTACCAATCTGACTGTTAGCGAACGCAGCGAGATGTGGATCAAGTGCGGGATGTTTTCGCGTGCGGGGGACGAGTTGGTCAAGGCCAAAGACTTGGAAGGCCTTGAAAACCTGAAGAACAGAGCAGGTCCCGAAGGAGCCGGGGAGATCGAGCGAATGATGGCTGGTCTGCGACTGAAGCGATAGAAGGCCTTGCATGCTGTGGGGATATACCGCCACACGAGGACGATGAATTCTACCATTGCTGCCATCCGTTGCGCCTTGCTCTGGACATCGAAGCCGTGACAATACCTCTCTTCATGCTCGAACACATACACTGCCCGACCAGACCATCTGCCAATCAATTCACCCTCACCTCTGCGAGGATTGGCCGTTTCCGTGTGGTATTGAACCTTTGGTGATCGTCTGCCACCTTCCTCTTGAAGAGTCCCAGGTCCTTGAGCAACTCTTCCATCTTCTCCTGCATCTCCACCGCCTCAGCTTCCGCGAGGAGGTCAATGTCTTCGATATCGGCTACCGCCTGCGTCTTGTTGGGGTTCTCTGGGCCATTTTCCTTCTCGGGTCTCCTCAGGTCTTTGACCTCCTCTAACATGCCACCCACTAGTTCCGTTTCCAGGCGCCCCGCAGAATCGCCATCGGGTCCTGGCGCCACCGTGATGGGATTCTTGAAGTTATCGACGACCAGCTTCACATGCCGTTTCAAGGCCTCATTCTGCTCCATAAGCTGACGAATCTTACTTTCGCCCACTAAACGCTCCTCCTCCATCATCCGTTGCATACGTTCTACCTTGTTCTGATATTCCTCCAGCTTTTCGTCTCGCGCTCCGGCACCCTTTTCGGCTGCTGTCAAGACTTCTCTTCCTTTGGTCCCGCGTTCGTTTGCCGACTGATTTGCTGCGTTGACTTGAAGTTGCAATTCCCGGATCGTGTTCTGCATCTCAGCGATCTGCGCATCCCTCTGGGCGGCGGAGACCGAATCTTCGTTCACCACGGCGCGGGTACGTATGTGTTTGGCCTGGTCTGCATATCTCAACGTACTCAAAGTCTCATCGTAATCTGAAGGGGCAATACAGGCAATCATGGCCGTCTTGCTATTTCCTCCGAGGGAGTCTTTCAACAGCCAGGTCAGGACCGAGTCGCGATAAGGCACCACATCCTTGCTCCGTGTCTTGCCTCCGTTGTGGATGCGGCCATGACGCGGATCTGCCAGAGCGGCGATGACCCGACCCAGACTGGTCAAAGATTTGTTGATGTTGCTCCCCTCTCGCAGGCGAGCCCCTGTTGCCTCGGTGGCTTTGGCCCGCTCACTTCCGGCCAGATCAACGAGACGGATGCGGGCCATGCGTTCGGTAGTGCTGTCGGTGGCGATCTCGTGATGAATCTGTTTCAACATGATGGTGAAGACCGCGTGGGAGCGAGATGACGTGTCGTTCATCTTGGTGGAAGCGGTGGTGCGACTCACATCTCCTGTGCGCATCCAGCGTAACAGCTCTGCGTAATTTTTGACGGGGAYTTCCGTAAGGTCTTTGACGTAGGGACCTTCAGTGGGCGACTCCCGGATCTTGAGGTAGTAGGGATGTTCGTTGGAGGCGCGATGAGTTGGGGCAAGGAGATCGCGGACGTGCTCATTGTAGACCTCGAAATAGGACACTCGAACGGTGTAGGAGATGTTGGAGGATGCGCAGGACTCAATGCGCTCAAATAGATCTTCGCACGTCCTCGGGATCAGACCAGGCTCATCCGGGGTACCCATCATGGTGTAGGATTTGCCCGAGCCAGTCTGGCCGTAGGCAAAGATGCACGTGTGATAGCCCTCAAAGTTGTGATCGAGGAACTCTTCACCGAGAGCATTGTAGATATCTTCCTGGTGAGCATAGTGGGAATCTTGAGTGTCGTGGGACCAAAAAGAGCTGTCGAAGTTGAATTGCTTCTCTTCCATTATTTTTCTGCTTTGGGTGCGCGAATTGGTAGCGTCGGATGCATTAGGGATCAAGAGCGTGGTAGCTTGAGTGCGTGGATCCATTTGTACGAGGCATTGGGCGCCTCTTTGAAGCTCTTTCTGGGTGTCAGCTTATTGGGATCCAGGGCCAGCTGATCCTGATCCGACTGACCTCGAGGTAAGAAGCCTCTGACCCGCACGACTACCCTTACATTTCCAGCTCCCATCTCAGGTGCAGTTGGAAGCATTTCCACGAATTCGGAATTTCTAGACCGAAGCGACGGGGTCGATGCGGAGGACTTGAGCGGTCGTAATTCGGAAGCAATGCCAGGAAAGGCACGAGGATCGAGAGCCATTGCTTTACACAGGGATTTGACAGTCTGGAGAGTATCTTGACAGCGTTGGCGCTGGGAAGTATACATCCACCCAAATACTCAATCCGCCAAAACACAAAGTAAACATTCCCAAATGATCTGCAACAGGGGGCAGCCGGGCCCCGAGGGCCCGTCCGGGGAACCGTTTCAGCGAACGCGCGGGTGGCGCTAATGCTGTCACGGAATTATGAAATCCTCCGTATCTTATTGATACGCGTGTCAAACATGTCACCGCGATGAAAGGCTTTCCGTCCATAAATCAGCTCCTTTACAACGGTCAGAGCCAAAGGCTGATGGACACGTAATCGATGGGTCGAGCGTCTTGCGCAAGGCTCGGTGATGAAAGAAGAATGAAAATACGAGCGTCCCGAGAAGGCTACTTGTGCACGGACAAGTGGAGGGTGTGGCATCGGTGATGGTAGAAAGCCATYCAATTAGTCGGAACAGCGAGATAAGGGGCTCCAAATTCTCCTTCTTAATTGTCGGATCAACCTTATAAACCATTGCAGGTGCGTGAGAATATCTGCAATGCAAGTCGGAGTTGCTGTTCAACATAGCTCAGCTGCTTGAATGGTCGGCTTTTTTGGCGGCTACACTCATGTAAGCTGATGACACATGTTAGACGAGGCTATGGTAAAAGATTGTATGTTCGCACGCACAGCAGCTCCATCCAGGTTAATTAGGTAAGGGATATATTTCCTCTCTATTCTCACCGCTTTTATGTGCTACTAGACACACCGCGGTCGTCCTAAGTTCAATCGTCACTACCATTGCTCAGGGCTACCAGAAGTATGCTCAATCACATGTCAGCGTCTCTAATCCGCTCGACCTTCAACTCAAATAGACTCAAGATCTCTCCTCCCGGTTTTTTGGGTCCTATTCCAGCACGATAAGTATGGACCTCCCTTTTGATTGGGGTGATGACCCTGGAGATCACTGGGAACATGGAATATTCTCTGATACATCGCATCCTATGGAGTTGGGGGATGCGGTATCTGACAGTGCGACCCACTTTGGACAGATACCCGAAGATACATGGTAGGTAATTCCAGCGCTGTGTCTGCCTCCAGTAATTCTGACATTCACGGAATATAGCAGCCTCCTCTCCACAAACGATTGTACGGGGCAATTTCATGATCACGCTGTGAGACGCGATACGCTGCCGCCATCACTGCAGGAAACAATCAACATTGGCTTAACAGGATTCAGTCGGCTGAGCAAGCCTGATGGTGCAATCAGCTTCTCGAGCAACTCGAACGACGATGCTTCAGTAAACTCGGATGTCAAGCCTCGATGCTGGGACCACGGCTGCAATGGGCGTGAATTTTCGTCAAGGAGCAACTTCGTAAGACACAAGAAGGRGAAGGAGGGTAAAGCTGCAAAAGTGCTTTGCCCCTTATTTGATGCAGTTTTTAGCCGCACTTCAGCGAGAGACACACATTTGACCAAGCAGAGTTGTAACAGAATCCGTCGATACTCCAACGGGAGGCCACGGCCTAGCAAGATTGCTCTACTGAGCAGTCTGGACTCAGCCCAAGATACACGGACATAGTAATTGAAGCCATGGTTGAGCTTTTTCCGGAAATTGAAATTGATTCTAGTACATGTAGATTTGGATGTAAGATAGAGACTCCATGGTTATTATTTAGTGACAGTCTACCGCTCAGGTCCCAGCAACGAGTGTCAGCTCGGTAAAAGGTAGGCCCCATCAGACCCTTCTAAGTAGTATGTTATAGATATGAAAAACGGCGACTGTTTTCTTAACGTGGATTCGCCGAAGCTGCCAAGCTTTGTTATCATGTATTGATTGAAACTTCAAAATCTTCGAACTTTAGTTCATTATCTTTGTATATATCAGAGTGCAAGACCGGACCAAGTGAATTGGAAGAGCAAATAGTATTGCTATGGCTGTAAGACACTCAGGGACAGAAGAAGGAAGGCGAGGGCCTATACCAGCTTTATACCCCAAATCCATAACACTCACGATGACGTGATTGCATGTATCCATGACATCAAGCAACCTCCCGCGAAGCTTAGGGTAATACCTCAAACGCAAGTATCCTTGCAACTCCTTCCTCTGAGGGTCCATTCGGTACATGGAATCAGGTGAATCAGATAGCAATTCTACATGCGGTGCTTTCAGGCTGACCTTTTCAGAAAGTATTAGACTGTATATATGAAGTCAGAAGTTTGACAGGCCATCACCTGCGCTTGTAGACAGATCAACATCTGTCCACGCACTGCCAAGAGTCAATATCGCAGATGCTCACAACACGCAATGAGGATCCATCGACTCCTTGCCCGAATCGCAAAAGCCATGAGGACGACTGAACCAGATACAAACACGATCTGGTGCGATCGCCATTCGAATTTATCCAGATATATCCCTAGAATGAGTCAAGTGATAGCTGTCGAAAGATGCCAGTCGAGCCTTCAGGCTGGCTTGGATGCTCCAGCACGGATTGCCCTTTTCCTGAGAGGCGGACGAAAAAGCTGCTGGAAGAATGTCTAAAGATACAGAAACTGCAGGATGTGCGACTTGGATTGTTATCAATCCTCTTTGTCCGAAAGGGAATCTGAGTGACTTCAGAACCTACAGCGTAGGTATATGCCCAGCCAGGTACTGTTGCCTAGCCACGGGATGTTTCCGATTAGGATGGTCTTCGCCCGCGACATCTAAARCCGCTGAAGCTGGCGTCGAAGGCAAGTGATGTGCAAAGAGCGACATGGTAGGGAAACCGCCATTAATCAACGATTGTGGTCAAAAGGGCATGGTTAGCCTAACAGGGTACCATTTTAACGAACAGGCCCCGATTTACAAGCCAAGCGATCCGTTTCTTGCTCTTACATGGCTCCGAATCACAAACCTAATCAATGTCTTCGAAAGAGAGCTTTACCTTCTTGGACCTTTTGCCTTTGATAGGTGTTTGAGGGTTCTTTTCTGGATTTTGGTCGCAGCTGACTTCGGCACTATCGTTGACAGCTTTGATCCGTCTTTTCCTTGTCCTAGCCCCAATCGCTGTAGTATGGCTCTTGGTAGCATCGCAAGGAGTTGTAAGAGGCGGCCCTTGCAGTGCCTGCCTCTCGCCCGGTGCGCCCTTTCTGCCTGGGTTCACAGACTTGCTAGCATTCTGAGTCTCGATGTCCGATTGAGAAACCATCTGATCGAAGTCCGCCTTCGAGACTGTCTCACCATCGCTCTCCATAACGTAGGTTGGCTGATGATCTTCGGCTGATTGACTCAGGTGCTTACGACGGTCGTTAATTGGTGTTCTGCTCGTACCAGGAGAAGATCCTTGGTGTTCATGGCGTAGTCGCTGTAAGAAAACAGGCTCATGTGTATCTGAATAGTTTATCATTAGTTTTCTAACGATATGCCCACTCCTTGGATGTGGACCCTCACGGTAATTAAGATTCTTAGCATTGAATGTCATGTTGATCCTCGAGACACGGATCAACACCGTCAAGCGAACAGAGCCTAGGCCGAAACCTCCTAACAATTGCTGATGCGGCAGTCTTCACCCATGCGTGGTCAATCGTCAAAGCCTTTGATGAACAGTCGTCCTTTGATTAGGCTGGTGGCGTTCGTATATCTGATCCTTGCATTAGTTCACATCATCAATCCGATGATCGGCACTTTGGCCTCCAGAAATTCAAAGAACCATTCGGTCCATGATTTACATATGGCGGAAAAAAGGAACCCTTGTGAATTGAATTCAGTATGAGCTTCTGCATGTGCGTCAGACCCCTCGGGACGCCACATTTAGCCACGCTAGCTTAGTACCGCGTCTTGGCATCGTCGAAAGATTCATCCGTGTTCCTCTTTGGGCAGATGCTCGTATATCGAGTGTGCTCTATTCTTCACCACATATTCAACTATCGTACGCTCGCTCTTTTCCTTTCGTATCGCTGCTATTCTATCATAATCTGATCTGCTATAACCGCACAGGAGGGGCGGGTATCGCTGCTATCTGAGTCTTGGGCTTGACTTTCCCGCCAATCCTATACCTCCTATCACCACAAGCCCATTGCGTTGACGACGATCCACGCCTCCTGCGCAGCACTCTTATCATCGAGCGACGGATTGCGACTCCAGCTTTCTGGGTAGAAGAACCGCTTTCTTACAAACGACAAGATTCAAGAGGCGTTCACATATCATTGCAGCTTCGGCTCCTGTGTACCATCGACTCCTGTCAACATCACAACCCTTCGCAGGGTGAGATCATACACAAACAGCCAGAGACCATCAGACACGTCACCACGAGGCGCCGCGACACATGTGCTCCTTCAGGTGACGTGAATGACCTTTTTCTTTTCTGGGGTTGACCCGCTGCATGATGGGCCTCGTGGGGGATCTCATGAATCGAATACCATCATCGCCAAGCATACCATCTTTGCAAGATCTTACAAACGAGAAGGAGAGGCTTGTGCCCCGGCTATCCTTTTTCAAACGACGCATACGGCTGCAAGGAAATTCCAAGATTTCCGTTCCCCTTGGGATTGTGCTGCTGTTCCCTTTGATAGTGATTATTTTGATCATCGCGCTGGTTGCAAAGCATAATGCTTCGCCGGGTAGCCTTATGATGCCTGCAGGAGCACCACCTGCCATAAGGTATATACTCCACGGTGGGTGGATTCGAACGACTGTTGACTCGTGGTAGGAAAATTAGCGAGAAACACGACAAAGTCTTCGTTACAGGATGTCTCGAGCCAAAGGCAGATGGCCCAAGAGCAAATGCTGTCTTGGTCGTCTTGGCTCGCAACCAGGAATTGGCAGGTGTGGTTCAGTCCATCAAGTCGATAGAGCGGCATTTCAATCGCTGGTTTCATTATCCATATGTTTTCCTCAACGACGCCGAGTTCAACGTGACGTTCAAAGAAACCATGATGAACCATACTAGTGGCACTGTGGAATTTGGCAAAATTGATCCTGATATGTGGGGGTATCCGGATTGGGTCAATAAGGAAACGGCAAAAGAAGGAATAGGAAAGCAAGGAGATGCGGCTATCATGTATGGTGGTATGGAGAGCTATCACCACATGTGTCGATTCTATTCCGGGTTCGTCGATCTTCCACCTGCTTCTCCGAAGCTCCATCTGACCGCTTATGAACAGCTTCTTCTACAAGCACGAGCTTCTACAAAAGTACGATTGGTACTGGAGRGTCGAGCCGGATATCAAATACTTCTGTGACCTCACATAGTAGGTTGCACTTCTTTTGCCATGGTACGAGCAGCCCCTGATATCGATAGTGATCCATTCATCCACATGGAGCGCTCGAACAAGACATACGGCTTCACGATCGCAGTCAAGGAGCTGAGAGAGACCGTGCCTAATATATTTCGGTACGCCTCAGCATACAAACGCATGAACAACATCACCTCCCAAGGCCTATGGGAGATGTTTGCGATGCCGGCCGGATCCTCTCTACCGGAAGACGACCCGCAATGGCAGCCACCCAAGGAAAAGGTCCACGAAGATCCGAACGCGTTGCCCGATGAGATCTTGAACACAGAACCTGGACACGGTGGTCTGCCCGACGTCGACCCGGACGCAATGGAAGGCGAGACCTACAACATGTGCCATTTCTGGAGCAATTTTGAGATTGCCAGATTGGATTGGTTCCGAAGCAAGGAGTACAATGAATTTTTCGACATGATGGACCGTAGCGGGGGCTTCTGGATGGAGCGAGTAAGTGTGGCCCCTCTGAGTCTACCTTATGACTGACGCAGATTACAGTGGGGAGACGCCCCAATTCATTCGCTGGCAGCAGGTGTGCTCCTCGGACCCGGAGACATACACTACTTCCGCGATATTGGGTATCGACACACGACTATCCAGCATTGCCCAGCAAACGCACCGGGAAATCGCCAGCTTGCCCGGCCACCATATCTGGAGCCAACGACCTTGGATGAAAAGGAACGGATAAAAGAGGATGAGTACTGGGAGACCTATGATTCTGTCAAAGAGAATGGGGTTGGATGCAGATGTAAGTGTGATACCGACATTGTTGACGTTGAGGGTAAGCATGGGAGTTGCTTAGCGGAGTGGGTTGAGGTTGCTGGCGGTTGGGGATCCGCATAGCAATTTTGGAGAGGTAGCTCATTGCAAATATTATTCCCCTTGCCGGGGAGTCACGTCTTCTTACCATTCACGGGGTCTCTTCAGAAGCCATTGGCTGGATTGCACGCAGTGATACCATGGAGCGGTCGGGGGGTCTGACGAGTGCAATTGCGTAGAATAGGTCATATCACGCGTACTTCCGAAACTCCAGACTTGTGCGAATCTGTGGACTTGTGGATAAGGCTTATCGGGTTAGTGCGGGGAATAGGCTGGAGCAGGCGCGCCTTTTCTTCCCAAGACATCAACCCCTCCGTCCTTGCTTGCTTCAAATTCATGCGGTCAAACAATCGTTTCGTATCGGATCTTGAGCCATGGTGAAGGTTGTCTGAAGCTTTGGAGTGTTCATTACACACCTCTCCTGAATACGTCCCCGGGGGTGTTGAAGAAGCAACTCCCACGTGAGTGTCTGTGAAGCTTTCGAGTCATAAAGCTAGSTGCCTGCGGCTCTCTTGGGTAAGCTCCTTCTACATCCTTTACCTGCACCAAACTTTCTTCACCTCACCATTTCTCAATGTTCGTCACATCGGGTTCTTTTTCGAGAGGATAAATCTGATGGAAATTGTACGTCGACCACGCTGGCTGACCTGATGCCAATCAGGAGCGAAGAACGCCCCGAGCCTTCCTCCATCTCAACAGTCAATTTTCACTTCCCCACAATTGAAGTTCATGGTACACCAGCCYGTTGGATCTCTCACTCACAGCTCGTTGACATGGCATCACATCACAATGACGACAATTCTGCCGACGAAGCTACAAGCTCCCTTGGTGATAGCACATATGACTTCGTTGATGATAGGAGCGTTGTGACAACCGATGATGAAAGCCAAGATGGCTTGGGTGGTTCTGTCGCTTCAAGCGACGTGCGTGATGCCGATCCGAATGACGCTGCATTCGACTACGTCCTCAGCCCTGGCCGAGAGCAAGCTGACGCCCATACCGG
This sequence comes from Ramalina peruviana, assembly GCA_001956345.1. NCBI lineage: Eukaryota > Fungi > Ascomycota > Lecanoromycetes > Lecanorales > Ramalinaceae > Ramalina > Ramalina peruviana. The sequence continues at coordinate 165,997 of MSTJ01000005.1, forward strand.
AAGAAGTACAACCCCCCAGATGCCCTTTGAGCCTCAGAGTCCACAAACCCCCGTATTCCCGGTCGAAAGTCATGGCCTTGACATGCAATATCTCCCTCGCGAGACCGAGGAGACCATAGTATTTCAAGAGCAAAGTAACGATGACCCGAACTCTTCCCAGCACCACGCAGTGTGCCACACGTTGATGTCTAGCAAAATCCCGAGCGAAGCGCCAATCTACCCTCATGGCCCGATCGAGGATTTATCCATTCGGCAGATGATGACAGCACAATTCCTTCGCCTCCGGAATACATCATTCAAGATGATCTACATTGGTGATTCGACATTCAAGGACATCATTCTTCAAAAAATTGCTTCCGCCCTGGCGGTATCGGACAAGCTAGCAGAAAGCAAATCACCCAGTCATCGTGCGTCACGGTTCAGTGTGGTACCCATCTCATCTTTTGGAGACGAAAGTCATCCTGACGTCGTCTTGATCGATGCCGGTAGAGTCGAATTAGAAATCAACGAGTGCAGACACGCAAGCTCAATCGAGACCCCGAAAGAGCATGGGACTCTGCAGATGATGTTGGAGGATGAGACATCTCTGAGATCAAGGCCGAAGGGCTCCGAGTTTGAGATCACGGAGGAGTGGAGACGTCCTGATATTGCCGTCTTCTTTATTGCCGAGAAGGAAACACTCCAAATCAAGTCGACGCGGCGATATGCGCGTATGTTTATGAGCCGCCACTCGATCCCGTCGATCATTGTCACAGAGGTCCCACAATGGAACAAGACTTCAGAGACAGTGAATCTGGATCATTGGACACCACATGTCTTTCTCGAAACCCAGGGAAATGGTACAGGCAGATCCTGTGTCCAAAAGCGCTTTCCAATCGACTTGAACACCTTCCTGAAGATCGATGCCGCACACATGAACCGAAATCTAGCCAGCCTCACCGGAAAGGCACACGACTTCGTCGGCAATGAAGACACAAGACCAAGCGTCAAGCCTCACCGCAGAGCAAATGATGAAGAAAGCCGGTTCAATCAGTATGTCAAAGGACATCTGGAACTTGATGAAATTGAACATGGCTTTACACATCGCTTCCTGGACCTACGGGTCGCTTGGACCGTTGTGGTACTTTTCCTCATCAGCTTCGGCTTTGTAAAGCTCCTGGGCTATCCTGGCTCACGTTTCTCGGGCACCTCGGGCCAGAGGATCAATCTGGCAAGCGTTCCTGTCGCGTTCTCGACAAAATCCTCCCCTATATCTCCAACACCCTCTTCACCGGTGTTTTCGCCCCTAGGGTCAGTCACAGCAGCCCCAGCAGTACTTCCTCCCACCAAGAGCCTTTCCACCAACACCGATATTGCATCCTTTCTGTTGGATCAATCGAAGCAGGCTCCAAACCAGTCCGAAAAGTTCAAGGTTCATGTGCTGGGTGATTCTCATATTGTGATGAGACCTCCATACTGGTTCACTAGATCCCGAAAGAACCCCCCGCTATACTTTCAAGTCAGTAGGAAGGATTCCGTGATAGACTCGGAGATCTTGACGCTGTTCGATGGTGTATACGCGCTTCAAATTCCCCGTGAAGAAGCTTACGGGTTGCTGAAAGCCGTGGTTTGGACACAGTCGAAACCAATTGTGAAGGAGACCCTCGAGGTTGACTTCGGGTCTTCTTGGCTCAAGCTTGTTGCATGGAAGCGGGCAAGCCGAGCCTTGAGCGGCTCTGCTCAGGCGGAGCTGAATAACATGCAAACCATCCTGACTACGATGTACGACAAAACCAAGACTGGTGTCTCAACTTTTGTCCAGAAGAATCAAGCTATCCACACCTGGAATCAGCGCTTCGAGACGGCTGTGCTGGATTGTCGCAAGAATTGGAGCACAGGAATGCGTAACCTTCAGGTGGCTTATTCGAGCAGCCTTCCCGACCATCTTGCTGGCCTGGTACAGAACCGTGGTAGGATGGCAATTGAACATATGGAATCACTCAGGCAGGCCTTGTCAGACCAACTGATCTGTTATGCATCTAACAGGATGTCCACGATTTCAGAAAAGGCTTCTGATGCCAGGCAAGCGTACGCCAAATCACCTTTCAATTCAGTCGCTCGCGGTGCGTATGGAAAAGGGGTCTTGCACCTTCGCCATACGCAGAAGGCGATTCTAAAAACGTGGTGGGGCCTCCGAGGCCTCCCTACTAAGCAGTACCTGTGATACAGGAAAGAGGAAGGGCACCGATCAAGTGATGGGGCTTTACGAAAAAAGCAGACTTGAGGGTCTTGCCAGAGGCGTTTGGTTTGATCATTAGTATGCTCATGACTTAGAGATCAAGGAGGATGTATCAGGAATGTCCATCATCCGAATTTCACTTGGGAGCTTTCTTCCGGTTGTGATGATGCGTAAGGTGCTACCAGGTCGGTATCGGAGTACTGGGAGTCGCTTGCGATATCTTATGAAGAAATCGGGTTGCTATTCGCAGATTTGTACGTTCAACAGATAGGGCGCTCCTCACATCAGTGAAATACTCAACAAGAAGGCGCTTGAGCTTTCATATGTGTGAGGTAGATAATGGGTCAAGGCCTTTTCTGCGATCGTGTCTATGTCAAAATCGAGCGTAGACTGCGATAGTACTAATTGATCGCAGCCAATCAAAAGTCGTTACTCGACCAGGCAATAAACGAAGGTCTTGGCATGCGTAAGTCAACATTCGCAGCTTGACAAAAGCATTGCACTACACCACACGAAGTCTTCCCTTGCTGTGTCCTCCACATCCTTACTTCTGGTCTGATTGTTCTGCCTGTCTGAGCTGCAAGCCAATCAAGGCCAAGACTCGCCCCTTCCTTCAGTCATCATGTCGTCCTCGGACTCTAAACCCGACCCTCACGACGAACCCGGCAAGAGTGCTTTTGATGCATCTGGATCCACTACAACAACGGACGCTCAGCGCGCGTCCTATACGGAACTAGCAGCCGGCGCAGCTAGCTCCGCCGCAGGAACCGCCACAAATGCCGCCGTGGGCGTGAAGGACACGATGTTTAGCATGTTTGGCGGTGGAGCAAAGAAGGAAGCGAAAAGCGGCGACGTGCCACAGGAGGAGGACCGGAGTGGAAGCGCCAAGGCTGTGAAGGAGAAGGAGAAGGAGGAGTCTCGGGAAGTCGAAGGAGACGAAGAAGGGGTAGGTCCTATCCCTACCTCAAGACCTGCTGGCTTGAAAGCCGCATCTTCGAACTTGGCCTGCGAACGCCATATACCGGCGCTCCAGTCCTCACCGATCCCCTAGCTGACATGCCACCCCATTTTGCTCCAGGATGATGCTCCTGAGTCACCCGAAATGCATTTCGAGCCGGTTGTCCACCTCACCGAGAAGGTTGAAACCAAGACCAACGAAGAACTGGAAGAGCAGACGTTCAAGATGCGGGCCAAATTATTCAAGTTTGACCGAGAGTCGAGAGAGTGGAAGGAGCGGGGTACGGGGGATGTTCGACTGTTGAAACACAAGGAGAACATGAAGACAAGGCTAGTCATGAGGAGGGACAAGACGCTGAAGGTCTGCGCAAATCACTATGGTACTTGCTCCTTCATCGCGTCCACAAGGTCAATGCGATCCAAGATTCCCATCGGGCTGACTCAACCCCAGTCGTGCCGGACATGAAACTCACTGCCAACGTGGGGAGCGATCGAAGCTGGGTCTGGAACGCGGCCGCAGATGTTAGTGAGGGCGAGCCTGAGGCTGTCACACTTGCCATCAGATTTGCCAACAGCGACAGTAAGTTTCAAGCCGCGCTGTCAAGCTGCGCCGGCATCCGAGAAACAGCCTGCTGACATTGCCTGAAGACGCGAAGCAATTCAAAGACTCATTTGAGGCCGCACAGGAGGAGAACAGGAAATTCTTCCCCAAGGAGGAGACATCAGGCGGCAAGGAACCGGCGCCAGCTGCTGAGTCGTAGCCCCGGTGTGAAGCCTGGCGCGCGGGGACATTGAAGGACACGATAGTCAGTACAAGATTGCATGCACAGCATAAAAGGCAACCGACTTCAGGGCCCGAGGAGGTGTTTGGCGCGTCTGTAGCCACAGTTGGGGACGCTGTAAGCTCTCCAGTAGTACAACAACACAGCCTTGATATTATCCAGGGCTTTTGGAGGGCAGCGGTGCGCACTCTTGATCACGGAGCGGGAATTTTGTATCACAGCCGCCCAGCAACTCTCGTCCGTTCCCGTCCCGCTGTCGCTCGGTTGTCGCGTCAAGGTACTGACATTCAGATCGATCGACGACTTGCCAATTATTCAAGCCTTTGCACATTGACAAGGGCTTGCGTTTCCCACTTCGAGTGCGCTCATACCTTTCGGCCCAACGAAGGGGCACGAGCTTCCGCTGTCATGCCTGATGTACGGTCTTTCCTCGCAAAAGTTTCGTTCTCTCGACGTGCATCTAATGGCAAGTTGGACAGGTCAAGCGAAACATCAAGTTCATTACTCACCAAAAGATCACGTCTGTAGCTGCCTACTGTTGCTCCATGCCAGACTGCTGACTATCCCTTTCAGCGATTCATCAGGCGAGCCTCCGCTGCGGGAATGGAGTGTGGAGATCTTCCTTCTGAACCAGCATGGGGAAACTGTCAGCGCCAACTGTTTCGACAAAGCTGTCTACAGATTACATGAAACTTTTGGAGCTCGACAAACACAGAGTAAGGCCGTTCTGGTCTTGTAGCAGTCTGGGCTGTGGCAACCCCATGACGTAACAAAGAGCATCACTAACGCATTCGCTGACGGCAGCGCACAAGAAACCACCTTTCAAGATTAGCGAAGAAGGCTGGGGCGAATTCGACATGCTAATCACGCTCACCGCCATCGACAAAGGAGGCGACTTTCCCATCGCGCACGACCTGAATTTTCGGAGTGAGCGCTATGAAACCAAACATACCATCGTCTGTCTTCTCTTCCCTTCAAGCTACTACTATGGCATTCCAGGCTTGCAATTGGAGTCGCACTGATGGCCGGTTTGATTGTATCTTAGACATTCAAAAACCCCAAGCCGGCTTTGATGGCTGTGTTGAAAGAGTCTGGTCCCGTGCCTGGTGACGCGAATGGGGTCAAGGGAGCAGAAAGCGCCAAAAAAAAGAGGCGACCCGACAAGGGCGTAAGTCAAGTCGTCTTAGCTTTCAATCTGGCCTCGCTGATGACACAATACTGCAGATTGACATGGACAAACTTGCAGACAACCTCCAGAAGATGAGTGAGGATGATTTACTTGCCATCGTGCAGATGATACATGACAAAAAAAGCCCGGAAACAATGACTAAAAACGACGTCGACCGTAAGAGAGCTTGCGATTCATCGTGGCGTCTGCAAAATTGCTAATGTTGCCGTCCACATTAGAAGGAGAGTTCCATGTCGATCTCTATACGCTCCCAGATAGCTTGGTGCGGGAGCTTTGGGACTACACGTATGAACGGCTACCGGGAAAGTAGGAGATATGGCTATTGTTGTCCACGTTGGCTGATCTGCTCGACATCGACATCGGCAGCACCTGTGTGCTTCTGGGGCATCCAAGGCCGCCTAGTCATCCACCAAAAGTGTCTTGGGAACCTGAGGAGCACTGTAAGGGCTGCAAAGCGATGACAAGCATGCAGGACAGCACTTGATAGCCGAGCTTGGAGCTCTTTACGGGAAAGGGATATGCTTATAACTGATGAAATCCAGACTTTTATTGCTCGTGACATCAGCTCTTAGAAATGAATCAGATCCCATTGAGACCGTAGACAAATTGGTGTATACGTCTGAGGTTACCCAAAGATGACCCGCGACCCCTAAAATATCCTAAATGGCCGCCGGCTTAATAACCGATACCCTTTCAAATGTTTAATATGTCTGGACGGTTTTATATAACCGGATTATTTACCGAATTATTATTAGTCCGACTCTAATACTTACTTAGCTATTGGGTCAGGGACTAGGAACGTAAAAGATAAATATATCTACTTAATATAAAAGAATATACGGAAAAAGGGGCTCGAATATTCCCTTTTAGGAAGGTTTTATTACGTGAAAATTATGTGATTATACTTTAAAACTTTATATTTTCTATATTTAAATATATTTATTATTTTAAATAACGGCCGCGAAGGTAATAACAACGAATAACGGGACCCAAAAGGTCCAAAACGATATATATACGTATAGCTTTAATAACGGTAAGGCAAGTGCCTTAAATATAATAAACGGAAGAAAAATAATAATTAAAAACGAGATAATAGACGAACGGTATATTTAAAATAGCGGAAACGACGAAAGCATATACGGATAACGTAATAACGAAACGGTATAAAGATTTTAARATAAAAAAACAATAATAATTAATTAAAAACGTATAATATAATATATAAATCGCGTAACGGTAAAATAATTAACGGCGGTAAATAAAAACGTATAATAGCGGCGGTAAACGATTTATTAAAAACGGAATAAAAGGAAATTATAACGGAAATATAACCGATAATAAAGTTAAACCCCAAACAAATAAAAAAACTTTATTAAAAAATAAATATCAATTAAAAAAAACGGGGATAAAAATAAAAAGCTTAATTTAAAAAGTAAATTACGTAAAACGGTAGAAAAAATATAACGAAAAAATTTATTTAAAAACCTTTATTAATAAGAACGAATTAAACGGCGAAAATAACGAAAAATATAATAATCTACTTAATATAAAAGAAAACACGAAAAAAGGGGCTCGAATATTCCCTTTTAGGAAGGTTATATTACGTGAAAATTATATAACTATACCTTAAAATTTCATATTTTCTATATTTAGGTATATTTACTAAACAACCCCGAAATTCCTAATTCTATTAATTAAATATTTAAGATTAAGTATATCGCTATTTATAGCTTCAATTTCAGCCTAAAACGGACAGGATAAGTGGTTTAATATTAAGAATAATAATTTTTAATAATTTGCGATTACGACCGTAATAAGGCTAAACCGGTTTATTAATATTTCGACGCCCTATATTTATTCTYATTACTTACTTTATTATTTATTTTATTACCTATTTTATTATTTATTTTATTACTTATTTTATTATTTATTTTATTATTTATTTTATTACCTAAAAACCCGTTTAAAATACGTATACCTTTACCGTAATAGGCCTAAAAATACCGTATTTATAACGGAGACCCTAAGAAGTAAATAAGAGCTCCGTCTATTTAAAATTATATTTAATTTCTATAAGCTCTTATTAAAATAGGCCCAAAAATACCGTTTTTATAATAAAAACTTTAAAAGGTAAATAAGCTTTTTATATTTACGGTAACGCTTAAGCTCCGTATATTCCTATTATAATAGGTCCAAAAATACCGCGTTTAAAATAAAGAACCCGAAAGCTAAATAAGCCCTTTATTAATCGGAGGTAATACCTAAGCTCCGTATACTCTTACTAAAATAGGCTTAAAAATACTGCGTTTACGACGGAGACCCTAAACCCTAAATAAGTTTTTTACTTGTATAAAGTTATACCCGGTTACTKTATATTCCTACCGTAATAAGCCTAAAAATACCGTATTTATAATAGCGAACTTAAAAGCTAAATAAGCTTTTTAYCGGTAAAAAATAATATTTAAGCTTTATATACTTTTATTATATTAGGCCCAAAAATACCGCGTTTGCGATAAAAGATCTAAAAGGTAAATAAAAGCTCCGTCTATTTAAGGCCGTACTTAATATCTATAGGCTYTTATTATAATAGGCTTAAAAATACCGTATTTATAATAAAGACCCTAAATATTAAGTAAGCTCCTTATATTTACGGTAACGCCTAAGCTCCGTATATTTTTATTATAATAGGCCTAAAAATACCGCGTTTATTATAAGGACCCTAAGTATTAAGCAAGCTTTTTACTTATATAAAGCGATACCCGGTTACCGTATATTCCTATTGCTTAAACCTAAAAACACCGCGTTTWKKATAAAGACCCTAAGTATTAAATAAGTTTTTTATTTATTGCTTAAATTTAAAAATACCGCGTTTAATATAGGGACTCTAAGTATTAAGTAAGCTTCTTATTTATATAAAGCAATACCCGGCTATTGTATATTCTTATTATTTAGGCCTAAAAATACCGCGTTTACGACGGAGACCCTAAACCCTAAATAAGCCCTTTACCGGTAAGTAAGTTTCTTACTTATATAAAGTAATACCTAAGCTTTATATATTCTTATTTATATAGGCTAAAAATACCGCGTTTTAAATAAAGACTTTAAGCCCTAAGTAAGCTCCTTATTTATTATAAAGCTATACCTAATTACCGTATATTCTTATTTATATAGGCTAAAAATACCGCGTTTTGGATAAAGACCCTAAGCCCTAAGTAAACTTTTTACCGGTAAAAAATAATATTTAGACCCTATATATTTTTATTATCCTGGGCCAAAAATACCGCGTTTTAAATAAAGACTTTGGGATCCGAATATAAGCGTAATTCTTATCCTATTAGCCGTAGTTTCAATACTATCCATTTTTCGGTACGCCGAAAAGGCAACCCTTATATAAAAATAAAAAAAATAAAACGGGGGCTATAAAAAAAGCGGTAATATTAAAAAAAAMGAAAACGGTAATTATCCGTTTTATAAATATAAAAAAAAAAAAAACGGCGGCGAAAATAATTTTATTATAATTAATAAATACGTTTAAAGCGGTAAAAAGGTTATTAATAAAATAAATMATTATAACCCGGAWATTATAAAATAAAAATATGTAAAAAAAAACGAAAATATAGATTAATAAAAATATTTATAAAACGGCGAAAATATTATAATAATTGTTTATAATTATAGTAAATAATATATATATTAAAAAATTTAGTAAAAAAAAAAAAAACTATTATAAAGCGAATAAAAAAAAAACGCGGTATTTTATCCGGGCTTAGAAATTATAAAGTATAAGCTCCCCCCGATAATAAAAAAACCCGATATAATAAATAAAATTAAAAATTATTTTATTATAATTTTAAACGTAATAATATTAAAAATATATAACGATATTTTTAATAAAGGAATTACCGAAGAAAAATMTTTTAAATTAATAAAACCGTAAAATAAAMCGGCCGATATTAATTAATATTTTAATTAGTAAAAATACGGTTATATTATAATTAAATATATTAAKAAAACGAAATATATTATATACGTTAAAAAATATAATACTTATAAATATAAAAAAATTAATCGCGAAAAATATAATTAAAAATTAACTTAATTATATAATATATAACCGCGACGGATATTTAATATAAAACCCGAATTATTTAATTAAAATTAAGAAAATAAAACGGAAAAAGCTCCGGATTATTTATAAAGTAGTTAGGTATTTAGCGGAAGGAAATTAATCGATAAGGCCGGTAAAATAAATCCTAAAAAAAGAATAAAATTTATTAAACGGGGGAAATTAAATAAAAACGATAATAATAAAAAAGGAAATTTAAAATAAATACGGTCCCGAAATTAAAAAGATTTAATATAATAACGATAATAATAAAAAAAACCGGTTAAAAAACGTTAAATTTTAAGATAAAACCGATATTAATTTAAATAAAAAGAATAAAAATAAATATAAAACCCCCGGAAACGATAAATATTTAATATATTAATATAACAGATATGGGTGATGAGTGGTAAAAGTGTAGATGAGTGAGCTATCTGAGTGGATGCATGAGCTAGATACAGGTGTGCGCCCGGCCCATAGAGCCCTAAGCCCCGGCGCTAAGCCTGATATGGGTCTCCTATATCTGGACCGTAACAACATCCCCCAAAATAAATAAAAAAAGCGASGTCCTCGTCGTTATAGCGGCAGCATAAGTGATATTCGTGATACGTTCGTGATATATTCGTAATATATTCGTATTATAGTCGTGTCCGGTATATACTTTATTGCTAACTTAAGTAATATATTTATAAAATTTAAGTTCTTTAATTTAACTATTTTCTTCCCAAATTATAGGGGGTTAGCGACGGCGACGGTAAAGTAGTAGCGATATCGTCGGTGGCTTCGGAGCGAGGTATTAACCAATTAAAGGGCCGAGAATAATAGTGGTAATAATAGGTATATACGTGGGTAAGTATTGAGGTAATAAGCAAATCGTATGCTAAGGGAGCCGACGAAAAACGGCCGGAATAGCGTTCCGGAATATTATCGTAATTTTAAGGGTTGGTTTTAAGCTGAATCGCTTAAAAACGATATATCCGAAGTATTACCGGGTAAATATCTTAAACGGTAGTGCCTTTACTGGTGCTTTTTTTGGTACTAAAGTGCTTTATTTGCTTAATATAAATATAAAGCTTATTGCCTAATTTAAAGAACTCTTTATAACGTTTATATTGCAGCCGAATATCGATTTAAGGCTTATTAGAAGGCTTCTTAACCGGGTCCGTTTTAAAGCTAAAATTACGGGGAATTTATATAYAGTAGGTCTTGATAAAGGGACATTAAAGCTTTATTAAGAAGTAAGTCTTTTGTCTTTACGATCTCTCTATTTATAAGCGGATTGATTATATAAGTTATAAATAATACTATCGGGATCCTTTTCGTTATTGTTGTAAATAAGGCCTACGGCGGCTATATAAAGAGGGTGGAGTATACCGGTATACGGGTAGTTCGAGTTAAAGGATACGAGACGTTCTTTAAACGTTTTAGCCGAAATTTAGGTATTTTTAGATAAAAATATTCTCTAATATAGTAATAATAAATACTCTTATTAGCTAACTTGGTAATTCTCTAAAGGAAATAAGATCTGTTAACTAGTGTAAATAACGTAATAAGTGTAAACGTTTTCTTAGTAATTCTCTTAACGAAATAAGAGTCTCCTAATTAATACAAATAACGTAATACGTACGATACGTCTTTTAATAATTCTTCTTAATATTTCTTCTAATAAGTATTAAAGAAACGGTTGCCTAGAGTAAAATATTGATTAAGAYATATTAAGGCTACTTATAGTACGTCCTTTTTACCTAAAGGTAAAGATACTAAGTCTAATATATTAATATACTTTTTTAGCGTTGTTTCGAGATACTTTTAATATTACTTTTAATAATAACGAAATAACCTTTATATAATATAAAGCCTATTACTAATACTAACGTATCGTAACGGGTAAATACTTTTAGGTACTTCTTAAGCGAAAGTAAGAAAGCTTTATCTAATATAAATAAATCCGTAAATAATAAGTCTATTAATAATATATCCTAATGCTCTAAGTATCCTGATAAAAGGCTTAAATAATAGGTGTTATACTGGCGCTTTTAGCTGCCGTACTTTTGCTAACGTAGTACTACTACCGTACGGGAATCAGAACCTCTCAGCGCTAAAGCTGCCGTAGAGTCGAGATACGTATAACGACGTGCTTATAAATCAGAACTAAGCCGTTGCTACCATATTATAACAGATATAGGTGATAAGTAGTAAAAGTGTAGATAAGTAAGCTATCTAAGTAGATACATAAGCTAAATATAGGTGTGCGCCCGGCCTATAGAGCCCTAAGCCCCGGCGCTAAGCCTGATATGGGTCTCCCATATCTGGACCGTGACAATTAACGATTTTAAAAATAATATAATTTAACGTACGTAATAAAATAATTAAAATAATATAGCCGATATTCGTATCCGAAAAAATAAATAATATAAATATTATAACGATTTAAAAATTATTTTATAATAAATTTATATATTTTTCGATTAACCCCGGTAACGGTTTTTATTAGCGTTTAAAAATAACGAAATTATCCGAACGTATTTTTACGTTAATAAAAAAATTAATATCGATAATTAAAACGTAGTTTATTATGGAAAAAATTTATATATATTTGAAATTATATAAAAAAAAGTTACCGATAACGGTTTTAATATTTATAATATATATAATCTTTTACCGGGTAACTGTCAGAATATAAGACCGGGTCTAAATAAATAAATGGAAAGATAATATTGCTAAGACTAAAGATACTAATCTTAGCGTATAGCGCATCTATATCCTGGCGCCTCGCCGGCGCCTAGGGGTCCTATATTAAGGCAAAGCTTATAGGCCTTAATAACGGCTTTAATAAAATATTATAGACTTTAAGGATCGTATTATTATAAATCCTAAAGGTTATATTAATCGATTTAAATTAGATACCCCGTTAAAGTTTATAACCGGCTTTTAATTAGCTTTTTTTAAATAAAGGCTATATTTTAGTTCTTTTAATTTTTTTAAAAATTAATTTATTTATTAAATTTATTATTTATTWAGTATTTAAATATTTTATTTAAACCCTACGTTTTTTATAACCTTTTTAATTAACCCGCTAATTATAAGTTAACGGCTTTATATTTAATATTCTAATTCTTTTTCCTTTTTAAAAAAAAGGTCTATTAGGCTTGGGACGTCCTCTCTACCACTATATTACGCAGGGTAAAAGGATCGGCTTAGGCAGGTAATAGCGCTTAAGAATAAGCCGCTATTACTATATTTAAGGGGTATTAGTTTTTAAAGGCTACCTCCGGGGGTAATAACCCCCCCCCGGGGTACGTATCGGGCGTAATATTACCTCCCCCCTTATATATTTGTCAGCATTCAGCGTGGGGTGTCATTGCGGCTCCCAAATAAGTTCTGCATCAATACCTCTTTGCTAGTGTATATATTATCACCTGGCCGTATATCTTAGTACACTAGGGCTATTACCTGCAGATAGATTTTTCCTTCTCATATGCATCTTAGATATATCTATCCATAGATCACTTATTCTATCATATTATCCACATTATTATCCTCTTATGTATCTAATAGTTATAAGCCCGGATTCGCGTATCAAGGATATTATCATTTGATTAATCTATTACTCAAAGTGCAAGCATATCGAGAAGGTATCAATAAAGTCCTTTAGTATAATATACTAAACTCGAGAGTATTTTTGCTGATTGTTTACTTTAATTAACTTAATTTAATCCACTTAAGATAAGCTATCAAGAAATAAAGCTCGTTACCTTAAAGGACTGGGACGCCTAACTCACTATCGTTAAAGGCAAAGTAATAGGCTACTATATCTAAGGATTTATAAACCCCGCCCTCGATACAAAACCAATATTATTACTAAAGCTTATAAAACCAAATAAACTATAGTATTTAGCTGGTATAGCCGAAGTACTGGTAAACAGAGATGTTATAGATTATAAAAATAACCTCGTAGAATATAAAATAAACTTAGCAGAATGGAAAAAACAAAAAACGTTATTCATTAAGCTTATTGATTTCTTTTACGTATCTATTAGTAAGGTAAACGTAATTTACTTTAAAAGCTATAAAGAGGTTTATCCATAAGACTATTTACGTTCTCTTAAGATAAGGCTATTACMGTCGGATTTAATACGTAAAATAGCGATTAAAAAGGAATATAATCGTATTAAATCAGGACCTAGTTCTCGCTAGAATGCGGAGGCCTAGGCTAACGAATAAATATATATAGTCGCTCGTACGAAGGACCAAGGCGTTGCTAAGGCCATTAACGACGAGCGTTTATATCGAGAATTCGCTCTCGTAATTGAAAGCGTCGTACTAACGCTATCCTAGGTCTATTAATTTAATATAATTAAATAAACGGATTACGTCGAAGCCCTAAGAGAAATAAAGGAATAATTTCGTTAATATATTCGACTTTATAATAAAAAAAAGACTGGATCCTATATTGTATTTATAATAGGTAATACAGATAGCAATACTTCGAGCAATATAAACGCTAAATTAAGCAAGACAAAGCCTATTTATAAAGGCAAAACGGCTAAGCCAGCCGAATATTTCTACGGTATTAAGTATTAGTTTAGTTAGTATAATTACCTTCGCTCCGACCGACCTAATCGTCCTTAAAGCTTTAAACTAAACGTAGTAATTAAAAGGAAGGTAAATAATAAGCTTAAAGACCCTGTCGTTAAAAAGAGAATCGATAAGGTACTTAATAGATCCAAGAAATTTAAAACCAAATCCACGACGTCCTTAAATTCTAAAAGGGAACGTACCGGTACCGATCGTATCGGAAATATCGGACTTTTCGCTATTAAAGATAAATTGTTCTATTTATATAAATCCTAGATAATTAATAGCGCTGTTAACTATTATATTTATAATAGAACTATAAATAATAGATTTATTAAAGAAGAAAATACTAATATTATAGATCTTATAACTAAAAAGAACCTATTAATAATTATCGCGTAAGGGAGAATCGAGCTTAACGTTAATACTTTTATTGGGAAAAATACCGTTATAATTTTAAACGTTGCCTACATCCTAGGATATATAGTAAATTTCCTTTCCAGTACTAAACTCGAGGATAAAGGTATCGACTTTATACCGAAAAATCGCGCTTTCGAGATAGACGGCAAGCTTATTATATATGTTAAACGATTCGGTAAGTACTACGTCCTTAAAGACAATRTATTTTTAGAAGATGGCATTTTTATAAATAATAAAGATATCGGAATTAAATCGGCTATAACGAGCGAGTAATACTAGCTGCTTATTTATGCTAATAACGACGTTATTAAGTACCTCTTATTAGTAGTTAAGGGAGTAGAAGTCGTCGATTCCGCCAAATCGCCAAATATAAGTAATTGCGAGATATATATATTCGTAAAGGCTTATCGCATTATTTCAAGATCTTCCTTTAAAATAGAAACCTCCGATCAGTTTTTCTTTCGAATTATATACGATTTGATCGATCTTAGTACTATATTGAATTAATATTTATAAGTCTTTTATTTCTCCTACTATGAGTATAACTTTTAGCTCGTATATATATATAGATATAAAGGAGAAACGACCGATATTATCCGCGAAGTAATCAAATTAATCCGTATAAGATATAAATACGAGGTCGTTTTTATTCGCTTAAACGGAGAGAGATCCTTAGGTACCGTATTTTATAATTTAATTAACGAGCTCGGTATTATTTTCGAGCTATCTACGTTAACGACGTTAGCTTAAAACGGGTACTCCGAATATAAAAGTAATCTCCTCGGCGTTAAAGTAAGAGCCTTACTTATCGAAGCCGGTTTACTAGAATTCCTTTAGTTATAAATTTACTATATAGCCGGATTTATTATAAATAGAATACTAATAAGGAAATTAGGCTGGAAGATACCGTTCGAATCTATTATTTATTAAAAGCCAAATCTTAATTATTTTAAACGATTCGGATATAAAGCCTTCCCACTGGATAAAGGGATTCCTCGAAGGGAGAAGCTTATACCAAGAGTATTTATTAATTACTTAATTAAATACGATAATACCAATATTTATAATATCTGGATATTATCTTAAAGGAAAGTTATCCGTATAAGAGACGTATTCTTTTATAAGCACGAATTTTATAAAGCAGGAGATATCGATATTGTATAAATTCAAAAAGAGCCTTTCCTTTAAATCACCGAAGTCCCTAGGATAGATACGTCCTACCTCGTTACCGAACTACTTTTAGATAGCGAAGAAAACGAAAAGGAATATAATAACGTAAGCCTAGAGGCTATACGTACTCTAAAAGAAAAAGGAAAAGGAAAAGAAGGTAATAATAATATTGTATACTTTCAATTGCCGACTTTAACCTTTACCGATTACGATACCGCTAAAGAAGTATAAGGAAAACCGACGGTTTTATTACCAAAATCTTTTAATACTTTTAAGTCTTTTATACCTAGTTCTTTTTTACCGGTATTTTTACCGTCGACGGTTATTATTAAGAGATAATATAAGAAGAAGGAGTTAAAGAATCGCTTAGATTTTAATAACAATAATATTATTGAAAATAAGAGGACTAGGGGTCCTAAAAAGATATATAAGGCTGCACTCGTCTTAGCTGCGAGTGGATTAACAACTATATATTATAGTATATTTACGTTATTTATATTAGTTCGCAAATTCTACGAAGTAGGCGATACTTTACTTAATATTTAGACGGAGTCTTTAACTAAGTTATTATTAAACGGACGGATTTATCGCGATAACTTCCCATTAAAACCTAAGAATTATTACCAGATGGAAAAGTATCCTTATACGGCCGGATTTAAAGTAACGGCCGAAGTCGAAATCAAAACGTTAATTACGAAGGCTACTTAAATCTAGGTATTCGAAGACTACGCCGAAAAAGCAAGGAAGATATTTATCCCGACGATATAAGTATTTAAGTATAAATTCGACGAGAAAGGATATCTTACCAAGTATAAAGCGAGGCTTTATGTAAGAGGTAATATGTAAAAGACGGAATAAGATACCTACGTAGTTATATTGGCAATTAAAATCCTGAGGGTCCTTTTAGCTATCGTCGCCGTATATGATTTGAATATATAATAGTAAGATGCTATTAATGCCTTCGCCAATAGCGATATCGACGAATTTACGTATATTAAATTACCGGAAAAATGGAAAGGGCGGAAGATATTGCTCCTTTTACTGCGAGCATTATACGGACTTAAACAATCGTTAGCGTTATAGTTTAAAGGCCTGTTTAAAACACTAATCTCTTTAAGCCTAAAGCAGGTACTAGAAGTCGAATACCTATTTAAGAACGATTATATAATACTCTTTTTCTTTATGGATAATATCGTTATTATTTACGAGAAATAGTATAAGGATAAAATTACTGAATTCCGCAATAAGTTCTTTAACGTATACGAAATAAGGTATCTAAGTAAGATCGAATAGTTTTTAAGTATACGGATTATACGAGACCGATCAATACGCTAAATCCGTCTTTGTTAGGATAGTTACGTCGATAAGATTATAACAAAATTCAATATTACTATTACGAATCGAGCTCCAAAAGCTCCTCTTAATAATCTTTAGTTACTTATCAAAAACAATAAGCAGGCCATACCGTAGGAGATCCATATATATTAGTAAAAAGTAAGATCCCTTAACTTCGCCGCCGTTACTACCAGAATAAACATCGTATTTACTATATTAAAGCTTTCTGAATTCTTTATTAATCCGTTAGAAAAATACTAAGAATAAGCCATAAAGGTATTACGATATCTCGATCATATTAAATACTATACTATCGTCTATTACGGTAAAGTCTTCGACTCTAAAACAATTATAATCGTATTATCGGACGCCTTTTATAATAATAATATCGAGATACGTTATAGCTCCTAGGGGTATACTTTCAAATTGTTCGACGGACTTATCGATTAAAAGGCAACCAAGCAGAAAACGGTAATAACAAGCTTAATAGAAGCCGAGCTTTTTGCCCTTATTCTTACGGGCAAGGAACTTATATAATAGAAACGATTTCTAAAAGAGATCTCTATAAAYATCGATAATAAGATCGAAATTAAGTACGATAATACGCAGACGATCCGAATCGTTAAAAGTATTAACTCCCAGTTCAGTACTAAACTAAGACATATCGATATCTATTATTACTGGCTTCGACAAAAATACTAAAATAAAAATATCAATATTAAGTATATAGCGACGACTCGTATCCTCGCTGACGGGCTTATAAAGGCCCTATTACCCTAGAGGCATAAGGAGTTTATCCAGATCCTTAGGCTTAAAGACGATAAGCCGTCTTAAGTACCTAACCCGGCAAAACCTTGGACATAGTATTAATCGACTTAGTTTTGGCCTATTCGTCCCTAAAAATCATAATAATAAACCGGGTAGCTTACGAGAATTTTTCCCGAACGATTTCTTTAACTTTTTATTTTTTTAACTTTTTCCTAATACTAATATAGTAATAACTACTTAACAGTATTRCTTAAGTATACTCTCGGACCTTAGACAGGTATATACGAAGCCCCGAAGCCACTTAGTATATATAATTTGTAATATTGTTAGTATCGTATAGTAGACCGATTTTTT
Source organism: Ramalina peruviana (assembly GCA_001956345.1). Taxonomy (NCBI): domain Eukaryota; kingdom Fungi; phylum Ascomycota; class Lecanoromycetes; order Lecanorales; family Ramalinaceae; genus Ramalina; species Ramalina peruviana. The sequence continues at coordinate 183,873 of MSTJ01000005.1, forward strand.
TACTTAAAAGTTTTAATACGGTGATTTCGATTAGACACTTATTTTATTAATATCTTATTCTTACTTATTAATACCGGTTTTTCTCGACCAGCCTATTAATATAGGTTATTAAGCCGGCTTAACTAGGCCGTATTATTCCAACTGCCTAACTTAATTTATAAAAGCAGACTTCGAAAACTAGTCCCCGGGCTCACATATAATACCCAAGAACAGCCAGCTAATAAAAGCATAGAGAGAAGTATAAGAAATAAATACAACGGGCTATTTAAGATCTATATTATTAACGATAACAGTATAATCCTAAGGGGGTATATTAGCATTCAGCGTAGGGTGTTATTGCGGCTCCCAAATGAGTTCTGTATTAATACCTCTTTGCTAGTGTATATATCATTACCTGGCCGTACATCTCAGTACACTAGGGCTATCACCTGCAGATAGATTTTTCCTTCTCACATGCATCTTAAATGTATCCATCCATAGATCACTCATTCCATCATATCATCCACACTATCATCCTCTCATGCATCTAACAATATTCGTCCCCGAGTATATTATTTTAAAACTACGCTTCTAAAAAGGATCCTTAAGCTAAAGGTCTTAACTAAAACCCGAATTAATAGGTAGCCACCCTCTACGGGTAAATTATATTTAATAAGGCCCCTAAGGGGTTGTTTTATTAAAGCTTAAAGGCCCCGCGTAGGGTATGGCTTAGCTTAGAGGCCCCGTAAGGCATAGCTTATAAGGCTTAGGGACCCCCGTAGGGGTATAGCGTATATAAGGTTTAGGGACCCCCGCAGGGGTATAACGTATATAAGGCTTAGAGGCCCCGCAGGGCATATCCCAAATTATAAACTTAAAGGCCCCGCAGGGCATGTCCCGAATCTCGCCGAACCCCGGAGGGCTCGGACTTTGGACTTTCCGTCCAGGGTATCTACCACCCTATTAGTCCGTTTCTGGGACCCTTACTAGTAGTTTTAAATCGTTCCGGACCCTACGCTAGGGTGCTAAGTACCCCGTAGCCTAAGAAAATCAGAAAAACCTGGATTTTTCCGGACTTTCCGGGACTCGAACCGTTATTTACCCGTTAAGAATTTACTCCAAAGGTATATACCTTGCCGAAGTATATTATTATAATATTAAGCTTAAAACGTCCTCTTTATTATTATATTACGTAGGGTAAAAGGATCGGCCTAAATAGGTAATAGCGCTTAAAAGTAAGCCGCTATTACTATACTTAAGGGGTATTAGCCCCTAAGGGCCACCTCCGGGGGTGATAACCCCCCCCCGGGGTGCGCATCGGGCGTAATAAGGCCCGTCATTATTAATATTATAAATACTAAAAATACTTAATATATTAATAATTCGGAAGAAAGTTCGGCGATTTATCGCTAATTCGATTTAACTTAAAAATTTATTTATTTTTTTATTAAATAGAAAAACGATAATCTTAATTAAATTATCGTATTAATTAAACGCCGCCGTAACCGTTTTACCCGTTAAACCTATTTTTAGGTTTTAAAAAATAAAATAAATATTTAAAAAAAAAACTTTTAAATATTTCGTATTTCCCGCTTTATTATTATTACGTTAATAAAGTCTTATTCGGGAATTATTTTACTGGTTATTTTAATAAAAGAATTCCCCGTTACCGTTATAATATTAACGGCCGATCGAATTATATATTTTTTTATAAATCGTTTTAATTTCCGTTTTAAAAACGTTTTTATTTATATAAATAAATTTAAACATAATTATTAATAGTTTTTCGTTATTATTAAAAAATAAATATTCTTTTATTAAAATTGTTTTTAAAAAGATTATAATAAAATATTTTATTATTATTAAGCCGTACCCGATAAAATTTAGARTCCGGYTATAAAGGAATTAATTAATTTAAATTATAACGAATATAAATAAATCCTTTTRAATAAAGTAATTAATTTAAAAAACCGCCGGCTAAACTATTTCGAATTATTCGAAAAATACCAATAATATTCCGGGTAAAAAGTAGCCGTATTTTATAATATATTAAAAATAATAAAAAAAAAATTATTTTTATTATTAAAAGCTTTTAATATTTATATATTTTTTATTAAATTATTATTTAAAATAAAATAAAAAATTATTATTATTAAAATAATCTTAAAAATTCGGAACGGTATCGCCGCGGTAACGGTTATATAAGAGAATAATTTTAAACGTATTATTAATAATAATTAATAAATTAATAAAAATAGAAGCTTTAAAAATAAAATATTTAAATTTAATTCCGACGGTTTAAAGCCGGCGGTAACCTTTATTAAGAAAAAATTACGTAATTAAAAACGTAAAGCTATACCTGTTAATATAGTACCGGAAAAWTTTATTCCGGTTAATAAAGATWTTAAATATTACGCGTATTATTAAAAAAGATATTATACGAATAAATATTTTAATTTTAAAGTTATTATAATAAATAATAGTCAGTCTTATAAAAAAAACTTAAACGTTTTAAGAAAAAACGGCGGCGTTCCGATAATGGGTTTAAATCGGAATAATTAAAATAGCCGTTAAAAATATATTTAGTTTTTATAATAAAAAGATAAACGAGCTTTTAAAATAATCTATTGGGACCGTGCTGAGATGCTGGCCGCATACCGACTAGTGGTTCGGTACTTGGTACTTAGCCGGTAGCTCTTCGGCTCGCTTAACGGGCCTATTAGCTATACTGGGTTAGCGGCTTAACGGTTTAGCTATATAAAGCCTATTTATAAGTTTACTTATATTTTTACTTTTTATAATTATTCTTTCGATTAATAAACCCTTATTAATATTATATTTTAAGCCGGGTTTTATTATAAAAATAATTATTATTTTATTTATTTATTTAATAATCGCTTAAAATATTTTTTTTTTAAACCGAACCGGGAGTCCTATCTCCTATTAACCGTCCCGTAYTATATATTTAATAATAAAGATATCGTAATATTACCGGTTATATCCCAAATATATAATTAATTAAAGGTACCGATTAATAATAAAAACCCCGATTTCGATTTAGAATAAAACGACGAATCCGAATTTAAAATCCCGACCGGATTAATTAATTTATTAGTTAATAATATTAAATTAACCCCGCTTAAATATATTCGATTTTTTGGCTTTTAAATATTAAAAAACGTTTTTCGATAACTTTTCTCGAATTTAAGGATATAGTCCGGTAMTTAAGTTTATCTAAATATTCCGATTAAATAGTTATTATATTTATTAGCTTTCCTCCCGATAATAACGTAATATTTTTCGCGGAATTTATATTAAAGACTTAATAACGATTTRTTATTACCGTTAATTCTAAAATATTATAACCCCGACCGTAAAATTTAAATAATATATCGTTAACGTTAATYAYTTAAAGGATTAAATTAAATTAAATTTAAATATAATATTAAAAATACTTAATATTCTCCGTATTAAACGCGATTAAAAAGTTATATTAATTAAAGACTTCTCCTTTAATATTAASGATAATATTAAYAAAGCGGAAATTCGTAAACTAAAACTTATTAATACGAATTTACGCCAAAATAACGAAAATTTAATTAATTAGAATAATAGCGTAACTATATATCTCGAAGAACTCGAGATKAAGAATAAATAATTATATTAATAAAGCCGAACCGGTTTTTACGTACCCCCGGGCGCTTTATACGTAAAGCTTACCCCGAAAATAAAAGATATACCGCTATTTAAAAAAAAGTATAATATTAATAAAAAAACGAAAATAAGATTAAATACGAGAATTAGGAAATAATTATTCGAGACCGTTTATAAATTAATTAGGATTACTACCCGCGGGATATAAATAAAGTAATATTTATATATAATATTCTTAGTAATAAAGTATTAAATTATTTTCGTTTAAAACGTTAAACGGATTCGAGGAAATTATATATAATTATAAATAACGTACTTACTTATTTATCCGGTATTTATATAGAAAAGGATAAAATAGATAAAGCCCGTCGCGAATACCGATTTATTTATTAATATAATAGCGATTTTTTCGCTAACTTTTTAAATATTATTCTCCGTTTAACCGATATTTTCGATTATTACGATAACTATATTTATAATAATATTATTAATAAAATAGTTCTTCGTTTAAAAGACGTTATTATACTTAATCCTTATATCCGTTATTAATTATTAATTTAGGAAATATATAACTAACTTTAATAATTAAATAATAATTAATTAACTAAAATAAAACGTAAAAAAATTATTACGGCTCGTAAAACTATAAGTATTTCGATTATTATTATTAAAATTATTAAGGAAACCGCTATTATAATTATTATTTTAAAACGTAACGCTAAAATTATACGTAACGTTAAACGTCGCTTTAAATTATATTATTATTATTATAAGCCGGATTATATAATAATAATATATTTATAAAAGAAAACTAATATTAAAAAATAAATAAAAAATTAACGGCTTTTATTATCGATACGGTTAAGATAAAGAAACTATAAATATTAAAATTAWTAAGTTTAATAAATAATTAATTTATAAATAAAGCTTTTATTATACCCTATATATTAGTTATAAATAAAAAAAGTCGAACTTATTAAGTTTTYATTAATATAAAGGTTACGGGTTATGCTTTTATTAATATTAAATTCGCGTATTTCTTATATAATTTCTTTACGATTAATATAATATTTATAAAATAAAAAACGGTAAGTAATTTCGGTAATAAWATAACTCGTATTATTAAAAAGGCTATTTATTTTACGATAAAAATAGCCTTAAATACTTAATAAATAGCCTATATATTATCCGTTAATTTAAGATTTTATTAAATTATTTTAAAAAAGTTATATTTTCGTAGATTTTAGATCGATATAAACGGTAAATAATTAATTTATTTTAATAAGCTATTTAAATCGTTTACCGGCCTTATTTTTTTTACTTTTTTTTCTAACCCGATTAATAATATATCCCGAATTAAAAAAGTTCCTAATACCGATAATAAAATCGTTATCGCTCCCCTTATTATTCCCAAATTTATTCCGATTTAGATCCTTTATTATCTTTAATTAACGTTTTTTATTCCGTTTATCGAAGAAAACGATTTAAATTTAAAAAAACTTAAAAAAAGGATAAAGATTTAATCGGAACCCGAACCCGAAATAAAACCTCGTTATTATAACGGATAATCGAAAGGAATAAAAAGACGTAAAAAAAAGTTTTTAAAGGTAATTTTCCTATAAGATTTAATAGAAAAAATCGAAGGTCTTTTTAATATTTCTTAAATCGGGGCTGTTTTTTTTTCGAATATTTATTAAAAATAAAGAGAATTTTACGTTTTCCGCGTTTATAATATAGTTAAATAATTAAATTAACGAATTTAAAAATAAAAAAAAATTTAAAATCTAATTAAATAAAGTCTCGGTTAAAGCTTTTARAGAAATTAAATATAAATTACCTTCGGATTATATTAATTTCTTAAATATATTTAATAAAAAAAAAGCGACGGAACTTTTATTATATAAAGATAACGATTATAAAATCGAACTTACCGGCGATTTAAAGGATTTATTTAAAAATTATATATATTTATTATCCCTATTTAAATTCCGGACGTATAAAGAATATTTAATTAAAAACCTAAAAAAGGGATATATYACCCCGAATTAAGCTTTTTATATATTATTTATTTTATTCGTATTTAAAAAAAATAGAAGTTTACGATTCTATATTAATTACCGAAAACTTAATATATTAATTAGGAAAAACTAATATTTATTGCCTTTAATTAATAAAATTTTTACTTAAATTATTAATATAAAATACCTTATTAAAATCGATATTATCGTAGCCTTTAACTTTTTATATATAAGCCCCGAAAATAAGGTTTTAACGACCTTTATTATTAATATAAAGGCCTATATATATAAAATAATACCTTTTAAGTTTATTRATAATTTTATAATATAATAATACTATATTAATAACGTTTTTTTCGAATATTTAAATAATTTCGCTTAAACTTATATAAATAATATATTAATTTATAATAAAACTTTTAAAAAATATAAGGTTTACGTTCGTAAAGTTTTAAAAAAATTACGAGCCGTTAAACTTTATATCGATATTAATAAATATAAATTTTATATTTAAAAAATTACGTTTTTTAATATTATCGTTTTTACCGAAAATATTAAAATAAACCTTAAAAAAATATAAATTATTCTTAATTAAATTTAACCTAAAACGTTAAAATAAGTTTAATTTTTTATTARTTTTTATAACTTTTACCGTCGTTTTATTAAAGCCTTTTTTAAAATTACGAAACCTTTATATTAATTAATATAAAAAGATTTTAAATTCGAATAAACCGAAATATATTAAAAAGCTTTTAATAAATTAAAGAAAATATTTACGACCGTTCCGTTATGAAAATATTTTAATCGTAAACGTAAAACGATCCTCGAAACGGATTTTTCCGATTACGTTAATATTAATATCCTTTCTTAATATAATAATAACGGTATTTTATATTTAATAATATTTTATAATAAGAATTTTTATTTTATTAAATATAATTACGAAATTTATAATAAAAAGCTCCTTATTATAATTAATAAGTTCGAAATATAGAAAGTAAATCTCGAATATACGGATATTTTTATTAAAATTTTTATAAATTATAAAAATTTTAAATATTTTATAGAAATTAAAAAACTTACTTGGAAATAAATAAAATAAATGAATATTTTCGCCAATTATAATTTTAAGATTATTTATATTATTATAAAAAAAAATTAAAAAGCCGACGCTTTAACCCGAATAATCGGTTTAACGTTTATATTATCTACTTAATATAAAAGAAAACACGGAAAAAGGGGCTCGAATATTCCCTTTTAGGAAGGTTGCATTACGTGAAAATAATATGACTATACCTCAAAACTTTATATTTTCTATACTTAAGTATATCTATTAATAAACCCCGAATTTTTGAGTTCTATTAATTAAATATTTAAAAGTAAATATATAGCTATTTATAGCTTTAATTTCAGCTTAAAACGGATAGGTAATAGTAGTTAAATATTAAGAATAATAATTTTTGATAATTTTTTAATAATTGGACTACGACCGTAATAGGGCTGAGCCGGTTTGTTAATATTTTGATACCCTATACCTACTCTTATTACCTATTTTACCACTTATCTTATTATTTATCTTATTATTTACCTTATTATTTATCTTATTATTTATTTTATTATTTATTTTATTATTTATTTTATTATTTATTTTATTATTTATTTTATTATTTATTTTATTATTTATTTTATTATTTATTTTATTATTTATTTTATTATTTATYTTATTATTTAYYTTATTATTTATYTTATTATTTATTTTATTATTTATTTTATTATTTATTTTATTATTTATTTTATTATTTAAAAAGCCGCTTAAGATACGTATACCTTTACCGCAATAGGCCCAAAAATACCGTGTTTATAACGGAATACTTAAGAGGTAAATAAAAGCTCCGTTTATTTAAAGCCGTACCTAACCTTTATAAGCTCTTATTAAGATAGGCTTATAAATACCGTATTTATAATAAAGAATCTAAACTATAAGTAAGCTCCTTATATTTGCGGCGACGCCTAAGCTCCGTATACTCCTACTATAGTAGGCCTAAAAATACCGCGTTTAAAATAGAGAACTTAAGAGCTAAGCAAGCCCTTTACCGGTAAATAAGCCCTTTATTAGTCGGAAATAATATTTAAGCCCCGTATACTCTTACTAAAATAGGCTTAAAAATACCGCGTTTACGACGGAGACTTTAAAACCTAAGTAAGCCCTTTACCGGTAAGAGGTAATATTTAAGCCCCGTATATTCCTATTATAATAGGGCTAAAAAAACCGCGTTTACGATAAAGATTATAAAACCTAAATAAGCTCTTTACCCGTATAAAGTTATGCCCGGTTACCGTATACTTTTACCGTAATAGGCCTAAAATAGCCGTGTTTATAATAAAGAATTTAAGAGCTAAGTAAACCTTTTACCGGTAAATAAGCCCTTTATTAGTTAAAAATAATGCCTAAGCCCCGTATACTTTTATTAAAATAGGCCTAAAAATACCGCGTTAACGACGGAGACCCTAAAGCCTAAGTAAGCCCTTTACCGGTAAAAGGTAATGCCTAAGCCCCGTATATTTTTACCGCAATAGGCTTAAAAATACCGTATTTATAATAAAGAACCTAAAAAATAAGCAAGCCCTTTAGCTATATATAGCTATACCCGGCTACCGTATATTCCGATTGCTTAGGGCCAAAAATACCGCGTTTTGGATAAAGACCCCGGGCCCTTAGTAAGCTCTTTACCGGTAAAAGGTAATATTTAAGCCCTATATACTTCTATTACTTTAASCCAAAAATACCGTATTTATAATAAAGACCCTAAATATTAAGTAAGCTCTTTACCCGTATAAAGCTATACCCGGCTACCGTATACTTTTATTATAATAGGCCTAAAAATACCGCGTTTATAATAAGGACCCTAAGTATTAAGTAAGCTTTTTACCTATATAAAGCGATACCCGGCTACCGTATATTCTTATTGCTTAAAGTTAAAAATACCGCGTTTTGGATAAAGACCCCGGGCTTTAAGTAAGCTCTTTACCCGTATAAAGCTATGCCCGGTTACCGTATACTCCGATTATTTAGGGCTAAAAACATTGCGTTTACGACGGAGACCCTAAACCTTAAGTAAGTTTTTTACCGGTAAGTAAGCTTCTTATTTATATAGAATAATACCTAAGCTCTATATACTTTTATTTATATAGGTTAAAAATACCGCGTTTTAAATAAAGACCCTAAGCCTTAAGTAAGCTCCTTATTTATATAAAGCTATATTTAAWTAMTATRTAYTCCTATTTATATAGGCTAAAAATACCGCGTTTTAAATAAAGACTTTAAGCCTTAAATAAGCTTTTTACCGGTAAAAGGTAATACTTAAACCCTATATACTTTTATTGCCCTAGGCTAAAAATACCGCGTTTTAGATAAAGACTTTARGATCCGAATATTAACGTAATTCTTATCCTATTAGCCGTAGTTTCAGTACTATCCATTTTTCGGTACGCCGAAAAGGCAAACCTTATTAAATAATAACCGGGAAAAATATATATATTAAATAATATTTATTTTTAATAAAATCGATAAAATCGAATTAAACCCGATTAACGAAAATTAATTTAATAATATTTTAATAGAAAACCTCCTTATAAAGGTCCGCCGGGTTAATATAAATAATAAAGAATATATTAAAATCCGCGATAAGATTATTAATAATAATTATCCGGGGGGATATACCGTTAAAAACGGAGCTTTATTTAATTATAAAAAATAATATATATCCGATAACTTAATTACTAAAATATTTTCAGAATTTTACGTATAATTATTATTAATTTACCTTAAAATCTATTAAACTATAAGCTTAATCCGTCGATTTTATTATATTTTATAATTACGCGTTACCGTCGAAAAATATATCCGGAATTATTAAATATATAAGCGAATTAAAACTTTACGTAATCGTAAAAACGGGTTATTTTATCCGTTACCGATATTAGATTAACGATAAAAAAACCTTTTTATAAATCTTATTACGGGACTATAAAAATTAAAAGACTATAATATTATTTTTATTATTTATTATAAGTTATTTGAATATCGACTTTATTATTTAATTTTTAACGAAAACGAAAATATTTTTATAAAAACGTTAACCGAAATATTCCTTTACRAAATATATAAACGCGAAAGCCTTTTTTTATTAATCRTTTCGGATAAAGAAACTTAATTCGTATCCGTTTTTTAGAAATATTTATATAAGAAACTCGGTATTTAAATTACGTACTTAATAGCCTATTATTTMAAAACTAATAAATAAATAAAACGGGTAAATTAAAATATTRAAACGAAGTTTTAAATATATTATAATAAGTATTAAAATAATTAAATTAAATATATTAATATAATTAAGTTTTCGGATAATAATTAAAAGTCTACGTTTACGGGTATATTATTTTTTTTTTAAATAAAAACTATTACTTTCGTATAAACTTTACGCCCGACGATATAATATATTTAATTACGAAAAAACGGCTTATTAATAAAATTATAAATAATATTATCGATTATATATAAAAATCGTTAAATTATAATAAATAAAATTTAAAAGCCGTTTAAATTAATATAACGGAATAAGCTAATTAATATTGAAAAAACGTTATTTACAAAATCGGCGACCGGGTTTATTTATTAACGAAGAATATTAAAACGATAAAACCTTATAAGAAGTTTAATTTTAAAATAATTAAGCCGTATAAAATTAAAAATAAAAAAAGTTATTTATATAAACTCGGCCTTCCCGTTAACTCTTATATTAAGAACGTCTTTTATAYRAGTTTATTACGTATARCCGTTAAGGACCCGTTACTTAAATAAGAGCTCGTTTTTATTAATTCTATTATTATTAATAATWAAAAAGAATAGAAAATTAATATTATTTTTAACTTTCGATTCTTATACGGACGGTTATAATATAAAGTAAATTAATCCGGTTACGATYTTAATTTAAAATAATATAATTCCGATAAAAATAAATTCGAATATATTACCGATATAATAAATAAATATTATTTTATATACCTTAATAAACCCGGCCCGTATAACCGATTATACTARRGCCGATTTTATCGTTATAATTAAATATTACGATAACCTTTTACTATATAATTAATATCGCGGACGATATTTTTAAAAAAAAGGGGGGTAATATTAAAACCGTATTAAAATATTAGCCGTATACCGACTAATAGTTCGGTATTTAATACTTAGCCGGTAGCTTTTCGGCTCGCTTAACGGGCCTATTAACTATATTGGGTTAGCGGCTTAGCGGTTCAGCTATATAAAGCCTATTTATAGGCTTATTTATACTTTTACTCTTTATAGTTATTCTTTCGATTAATAAACCCTTATTGATATTATATTCCAAGCCGGGTCTTATCATAATCCGTAATTATTAATTATTTTAATCGATATTAAAGCTTAAATAAATCTTATTTTATATAGTTATATAATTTAATAAGATTTATAACTTATTCCTATTATTTTATTATAAACGTTTTTTTTAAACGATTAGTAAATTTATTCTTATAATATTTATTAATTATAATATTATTTAGTTAATAATTAAAGGTATAAGAAAATATATAAAATACTTTTCTATATTATTAATTAAAAAAATTTAAACGTAATTCTTAATTTTTTAATCTTATATATTTTAAAAATAATAATCGACCCGGTAACGGAATAATAACGTTTTAAAATTAATATAATTAAATTATAAATCGATAACGTTAAAAACTTTAATTAAATAATAATAAAAAAAATAATATTTTCGTAATTATTATTAATAATATAAAGTAAAGCTATTTTAAAATATTGCGAATCCTTTAAAGTTTTTTAACGCGTATAAATATTATTAAAAAATTTATTAATTAAAATATCTTTCGGGAATTAAGCAAATATATAAACGTTTTTTTTTAAAAAATAATTAATATTTTACCTAAATTAAAATTTAAAAACTATATTATTAATTTAAATAACCGGGAGCCGTTATACGGGCCTTTTTATAATTTCTTATAAATTAAATTAACGGAATTCCGGCGGTATTTTTAAGATATTTTAGCCCGGGGTTAAATCCGTTATTTTACGTTTTTTATAAAAACTCCGATTTTCTTTATCCCTAAAAAGGATAAGGGTCTTCGTTTTTRTATAAATTATAAAAAGTTAAACGTAATAATTRTTAAGAATCGATATTTATTATCTTTAATTACTAAAATATTCGACCGGTTAAATAATTTTAAACGGTTTATTAAATTAAATTTAAAGGATATTTATTATTGGTTAAGAATTAAATTTAAAAATAAATAAAAAACGGCGTTCTATATACGTTATAAATATTTTAAATATCACATTATACCGTTTAAATCAATTAAGACTTTAGTAATTTTTTAAATATATATTAATCGTTTTTTTATTAATTTAATCGACGTAATTTATATAGTTTATTAAAATAATATTTTAATATTTAACGAAAAACCGGCGGATTATTAATATTATATTATTTAAACCCTTAAACGTTTACGTTGATTTTAACTTTACATTAATTTAAATAAATATTAATTTAATACGATTTAAATCGAATTTTTAGATTTTATTGTTTTTATTAAAAGGATTATAATAAACCCGGAATATATTAAAATTATTCGTAATTAACCTACCCCGAAAATATACCGGGAAATATAAGTTTTTTTCAATTTTATAAATTTTTATTAATATTTTATTTATTAATATTTAAAGATTATTAAGTTATTAACAAGCCTATTAAAAAGTAATAAAAAAGGAAAAGAAACGGGTTTATTTAATTAATATAACGCGGTAATTATAATATTTRATCGGCTATACGAAGTTTTTATTACCGTTTTTTTACTTTATTATTTTAAACCGGTAAAGAAACGGCGGGTAAAAACTAATATATTTAATTTTATATTTATAAGAATTATATTTTAATAATTTAAAAATAAATACTAACGGTTAATTACGTATTAAKTTTGGAAAATAACCCCCCCCCCGAATTAAATCATAAAACGTACGATTAAAAGCTTTTCATTATTATTACGTTATTTAAATAATAGCGCTATTATTTTAAAAAAGCTTTTAAAATAATCGAAATATAAACTAATTATAATAATTTACGGGGATTTATAAAATAAACGGTATTAAACCTATATTAAGCCCGGTAAATTTTGAAATTCGCTAATTATAACTTTAAAATATTTTATTATTAAAATAAAATAAACCCCGTTAATCCTTTATCGAAACGCCCGGATTATAAAAAGGTTTTATTTTTTAATACTATTTTATTATTTTATTACGGTTATAGCTATGGTCTATTATAAGGGACTCCTTATTAGCTTATTAGCGGGATTTAGCTTGATAAAGCCTAGTAGGCTTAGCGCGTATTTAGATATCTTAGTATTTATATAGCTAGATATCTATAAATTATATACTTTATATATATATTTCACTTATTTATATATATTACGTATTATATTCGTAATAGAATAGTAATAACGGCTCTAGTAATCTAAACGTTCCTGTAGTTTAAGTATAACCTTTACTGCCTTATAATTAGTAATAACTATAYYGTAATTCTAATATACCTAATACCTTTATTAAACGGAGTCTTTAACTAAATACTCTTAAATCTCGCAATATTTTTATCTATTTTATTAGCAAGCTTATTAGTAAGCTCCTCGCTATTATTATATTTATTAGTACTTCAATCGATATTTGGATCCTCCTTACGCTTATTTTCTATTTCGTAATCCAATATTATTTTTATTACCTTTTTTAGCTTARWAACGAGCTCCTTCTTATCAAAAACCTACCTTACAATATATAATCTTTATATAGAATACGCACCCCTTTCGTTTCTTATTAAATCGATAAYGTCGTAAGTATTATTATTACGGGCGTTACCTCCTATAATACTTTAAGACCTTTTTAATAAATTTATATTAAAATTAAATATAATTACCTTGGAGTTATCCTTATCGGCCAAAATACCTTCTCCGCCGCCTACTCCGTAAGAAAAATAAACCGAAAAATAACGCCAATAGCTTAAAAAATATTTGGATAAAGTATATACCGCGTATAAAGAATTTAAAGCTAGCAAAGTAAAGGAAGAGGCTCCGGCTAAAACAATAATATCTACAATAAATAAATAAGGAAGAAACGTTATTTAAGTTAATATAAAGGATATTACGTTTAAATCTACGCTTATCTATTAAAGGTAATATATATTTGGGCCCCGCTAACCGCAATATAGCTATTTATTGCTAATATTATTCTTACTTATTCGAATCGGTTATATAAATATATTTACGCGAGGAATACCTTAACGAATTACCTACGTCGAATATAGGTAAATATAAGAAGACTACCTTAAGTACGAGTAGCCCGAAGAGCTAGCTAAATACCACGATAAGGTATATTTTTTCTAAAAGTTAGACCGCAGTCGTTTAGCACCTTAATATAAAGGATAATCCTAATAATAATCCACCGGCAAATAGACAGCAAAAGCAAAAGCAGGACGGATTACGTATACGGTCGCATACTCCTTCGGTAAAAGTACGGACATCTCGTTTTTAAGCGATTTAGATTAATTATACGGCTTAAATTT